>JACGAQ010002330.1:0-42825 GCA_014119065.1 Orius insidiosus
AGAAAATATTCCTATGATTAAAATTAATATCTGATTAGATTTCTTGGGGTCCCCTGTATCAAAACTTCGAAAAAACATCTTTGATTTAAATTAAGGGGCTTACATGTAACTTTTTTCATAAAACCTCTTTTTAACGCTCTCCCAGGCGTATGCCAAGTGTTCTGGACATCCTGTATGTTTGTATTCATCGTATTAACAAAATTATAATGTGAACATATTCGTATTTACAAATTATAATGTGGGAATATATTCGTATACAAATATGTGTGAATATTTCGTATATACGAATACGCCCAACTCTATTTTGGTGTTAATTTTTTTAATTAAAAAAATGTATTCATAAGTTTTATTCATGAATATGAAAACACTCAACTCTGAGAGAGTTTGTTATTATGTTTTTCTTTACTTTTTTCAGCTATTCGTTTACAAAATATTTTACCGTCGACTCCTCAAAGTGTGATCTTCAACACAGCGGTTAAAAGTAATTTGGAAATGTTTTTGGGTGGGGATAGTAGTTTAATTTTCGCCTACGGTACAAGCGGATCTGGTAAAACATATACGATGCAAGGTAACATCGAATTCTCAAATATAAAAAAATTTAAGTTCAATTTTAGGTACATATACTGAACCTGGGATTATACCTAGAATCCTGTATACCATCTTTTTAAGTATCTACGGCCATGAAGACAAAACTGGCCGATATAACCCAGATGGAGGCAATGTCTACATTAACAATGAGAATCAGGCGGCCGAAAATTTAAAATACAAAAACAAATTTTAAATATGGCAAAAAAACAGGTTTTTAAACATCCAGAACAACTCACACACGACGATACAATCAGTAGGTTATTTTGTTTTATTGATTTAAAAATAATTCTTTGAAATAGGTTTTGCCAGTCATAAAAGTATGAATAATAGTCTTAAAGGTCTGAAAAAAGTTTGTCTTGAAGCCACGAAAAATACGGCTTTTTCCGTCTGGATTTCGATGTGTGAAATATACAACGAAAATTTAAACGACCTCCTGGTCTCTCAAGAAGATCAAACCCCTCTTCGGTTTATTGAAGACAACTCCCACGTCATTGTCAAAGGTAGGGTTCATATCAAGAATTTCAAAAAGAAAAAAAAAATGAATTTTTTAAGGTCTGAAGCAAATTAATGTTTTGACATGGGAAGAAGCCTATGAAGTCTACAGATATGGAAAGCACAATCTTCACGTTTCTGAAACCAACATAAATAAAAAGTCAAGTCGCTCTCATTGTATTTTTAATATCAAATTAGTTAAAAGAGATGTAACGAAACCGACAAAATTTGAAAATGTTTCTAGGTAATTGCTTTTTTTTTATTATTATTATTATTTTTTTTTTTCTTTCTTTTCTTAGTGAAGATTAACCACTTTGATTACAGCTTCATAGTTTGTGATTTAGCGGGGTCTGAGAGGATGACTAAAACTGGATCAGGGAAAAAACAAATAAGTAAAGAAGCGACCAGCATCAATACATCACTATTCGTATTGAACAAGTGCATTGAACTCATAAGGTAAAGTCCTTATAAACCTGATTTTTCGTCTAGATTTCCGATGTTTTTCCTTGGCTTTGTATCCAAGAAACACTTTTTTTGCCTCATATTAGGGAGTTAAATTCTGTTTTTATGCTCAGGGTTTGCCCCTTTTATATCTTTTAGGCAAGAGAAACCTTTTAACCCAATTTAAGGGTGTTTTTCAGACTAAAAACATCCTTTTTGCCACTTTTTTGGGAGTTTTCTTCTGTTTTGATGGTCTAAGTTTGCCTCTTTTTGAACCAATTTTGGGGGGGGGGGGTTTCAGAGTAAAAAAAAAAATCATTTTTGCCACTTTTTTGGGAGTTTTCTTCTGTTTTGATGGTCTAAGTTTGCCTCTTTTTGAACCAATTTGGGGGGGGTTTTCAGAGTAAAAAAAAAAAAAATCATTTTTGCCACTTTTTTGGGAGTTTTCTTCTGTTTTGATGGTCTAAGTTTGCCTCTTTTTGAACCAATTTTGGGGGGGGTTTTTCAGAGTAAAAAAAAAATCATTTTTGCCACTTTTTTGGGAGTTTTCTTCTGTTTTGATGGTCTAAGTTTGCCTCTTTTTGAACCAATTTTGGGGGGGTTTTTCAGAGTAAAAAAAAAATCATTTTTGCCACTTTTTTAGGATTTTTTTTCCCTCACCAGGGTTTGCCCCCTTTTTTTATCTTTTAGCCAAGAGAAACCTTTTTGATCCGATTTTTTCAGTCTAGATTTACCAGATTTTAGGTCAAAAAAACCATTAAAAAATGTAATTTTTTTTTTTAAGAAAAAGCCAACAGTTAGGTACCTCTCTCCGTATACCTTTCCGTGAGTCTAAGCTTACACGACTTCTGAGTAAGCATTTATTAGGGGAAGGAACGGTCAGCATTGTCGTAAACATAACACAAGAAGTCGATTTCACGGGCGAAACCCAGCAGACATTAAGGGCAACGGCGAACGCGAGTAAAATCGTCATAAAACCAAAACCTTTCAGGGATGAAAACGTCAAAAGACAATTGGCTGTTGCCGCCGAAAGCCTTGAAAATCTACATCTCGAGGAACTTAATATACAGATCAACGATTGTATGTATCAATTAACAGTTTTCCCATGTAATTTCTTTTATGTTTTTGTTATAGATAAATCGACAATCCAAAAACAGCAAGTATGGCATAAATTTTATAATTACAAAGTAAATTAATTTTTTTTTTTAATTCTAGAAAGAAATAGAAGATTTAAAAAATGCTCTTAACAAAGAAAGAGAAAAATCGAAATATCAACAGCAAAACATCATAACCCCAAAGGAAAATGAAATTGCGTCAGTATTATTTATTAATTGTATTATAATTTATTAAATTGTGTATTATTTATTATTATTAATGAAATTTTTATTATTTATGAAGTTTTTCACCTTGGCATTAATTAAAAATTATTTTCAGTGAATTAAGAATGAAAATATTTCTTCTCGAATCGGAGAAAGAGGCCCTTGAAACTGAAGTAAATTTTTCTTTTGGACTTGATTATATTATTTAACTTTTTTTCAGATTCATAATGGGAAACTGGATTTAATATCCTGTTTTAGTTGCCCCGGTGAGCCAGATTTGGAAGAAGCTGTGAGATACGCTTGTAAAAAAATAACGGTAAATTAGTGTTTATGACCTCATTAAATTAATAAAGTAAATAGTCTTACAGGCACTATTATAAATTGAAAGTCGAAGAACATGAAGAAGAAATAGAGGAGTATGAAAAAGAAATAGGTGTACTGGTATGTGAATAAAGCATATCTTGAAAGAAACAAATATTTTATTTTTTTCGTAGAGAGGGAGGGTGATGGACCTTGAGGAACAAGTGAAAGAGCAGGATATTCTTAACAGCATAACTGTAAGTTCCTAAGTTCTGAATCCTTAAATTCTATTTCTTATTCCTCAGGTTGAAAAGGAGCTTTCTGTTGAAGATCTTTCATGTTCGAAAGATAATGGAACGGTTGATGTCATCGCTGAAAGAGAAAATAATGTCCAAGTACAAAATTTATCTAGCGAGACATTTGTTGTGGAACCAAATAAGCCGACCATGCCAGAAAATGCTGAAAGTAAAACCGTCCATTTTTCTTAAATTTTAATTTTTTTTTCCTCTCTAGCATTTGTTAAAACAGAGCCTACTAAGTCGACAAGAAAAAAGCTCCTTCCTAAAAGCCAAGATGATTTTTTAGGAGACGATTTCGTCCCAGTTGATGTAATTAGAAAAAAGAACACAATAATACGTTATTTTTTAATTCCTTTTTTTTAGACTCCCAGAAAGGAAAGGGCTTTATCAACAAATACGTTTATAAAAAGCCTCAAAAACTCTAAGTGATCTCCATTCCTTGTTACTTTGTATAGATATTATATTTTTGGAAGACTTTGAAATGATTTTGTATATTGTATTATGATTTTTTTTTTTGAAGTTTACAAAGTAAAAATATTAAAAATGTTTTTTTACTCTATGGGTAAATAGACGGTAATTTTTTTTACTTCCTTAAAGAGAAGTGATTTTATTTGGAAAATGGTCTTCCAGAGGGAAAATGATTAATGATCTTTACCGATCATGAGATTGTCTATGCTGCTGGCGGAGTAGGGTATAATCGTAATCATATTTTATGAACGATTTCCCAGAAAATCGGTGTACAGGTAAATTCTAACGTTGAAAATATGCTTCAAAGCATTGCACAGTGCGGCAATCATATGGGTCAAGTGGACAAAAGTCTTTGGGCTATGGATTTCGTTAAAAAATGGCATTTCGATCTCGGATATCACCCATAGGGGCCTTACTAAGAAAAGGCAGCATTAATAGTGCTTTGCTTGTACGGTTAAAGTGGACCTAAGAATGTTCATGACTCATGAGTCATGACGGTTTTTAAAGGAAAACTATGTATAACATTTTGTAATATTTTTACATTAAATTTTTTAAACATTTATGTAATATGTATACATAACATTTTTGTACAATAGTAGTATTATTTTTTGTAATAAAATTTAAAAAAAATGGAAAATGGAAAGTTGAATGGACTGATAAAGATTTTTCAAAATTTCGACGGCAAGAATTAACTTACAACAAAAAAAACCAATTCTTAGTCACTGCTCGGTGTAGAATCATCCTCGGACGATGACAAAAAGTTCTCCAGTTCAACTTTCATATCAAATGAAGTGTCGGTGTTCAATATACAGGGTGTCCGGAAACACATGGCAAGCGTCTGGGAGAGCGTTAAAAAGTGTTTTTACGAAAAAAAGTTAAATGTAAACCCCCCTTAATTTAAATCAAAGAATTTGAAGGTGTAGTTTAAAATCCGCCTGGATATACAGGGTGACCCAGACACAACCTAACTTCGTTATTTCAAATGAGAACCCCTATTTTTATTTCAGATTCGTAATCTGCGCAAAATTTCAAGTAGATTTGAGTACTCATATGACAATTTTGGACAACCTTTAAAAAATGTCAAATTTTAGCGTTTTTTGCTCTAAAATCCGTTAAAATTGACCTAGGAGACTCGTTTTTTTTTAATTCCACTTATTTTTTCCCGAAGAATCCAACTGTCTCAAATTTGAGCATCTTCGCATTCAGCATCACGAGATTTCGTCGCTAATGGCCTTTTTTCAAGTTAGAACCCAAATTTTTAGTTCAGAAATGAAAATTAGCACTTGTTGAAAGGAATTTTTCTTTCGGACCACAAATTTTGAAAGAGCTACATCGTCTTTTGTGTTTATGCATCAAAAATTAAAATTCCGTCAACAAATCGCTAATTTCCATTTTTGAAGTATGGAATTTGGAGTTAAACTTGAAAAAAGGCCATTAGCGACGAAATCTCGTGATGCAGAATGCGAAGATGCTCAAATTTGAGACAGTTGGATTCTTCGGGAAAAAATAAGTGGAATTAAAAAAAAAAAAAACGAGTCTCCTAGGTCAATTTTAACGGATTTTAGCGCAAAAAAACGCTAAATTTTGACATTTTTTAAAAGTTGTCCAAAATCGTCATATGAGTACTCAAATCTACTTGAAATTTTGCGTAGATTACGAATCTGAAATAAAAAATAGGGGTTCTCATTTGAAATAACGAAGTTAGGTTGTGTCTGGGACACCCTGTATATCCAGGCGGATTTTAAACTACACCATCAAATTCTTTGATTTAAATTAAGGGGGGTTTTTTAACTTTTTTCGTAAAATCACTTTTTAACGCTCTCCCAGACGCTTGCCATGTGTTTCCGGACACCCTGTATACTATATCCCTTCATTGATACGTGCGTGACAAAATAAACACGGGAACCATCGGGTATGTCGCTTTACTAGCAGCGGGAGCCATCGGGTATATTTGATTTGACCTACTTAGTCTCCGGGAACCATGGGGTATCCAACCGATTTTGCAATAGGCCTTTTTTTGGAACGAAAATTTTAACTTCTTTAAAGAAGGTATTGTGGTACCCTCAACCCTGAAAATGTAGTATTCTAGGAAAGAAGTAAAGAAATCGCAAGTAAATGTTATGAGAAGTGGCCAAAAAATTGAGGTAACGCCGCCATAGAAATTGGATTGAAATAGAGTCAAAATCATTTGAAAACTGAGGTTTCTCTCTCAAAAAGTGAAAAAAAAATTCGTCAAAATCGCCTAAAAACTGGGGTTATTTCTGTCAACATACAAGAAAAATCCATTAAAATCGTTTTGAAACTGAGCTTTTTCTCCCAAAAAGTGAGAAATTTTTGTCAAAATCATGTAAAAACATAGGCTTCTGTCTCAAAAAACCAGGAAATTTCGTCCAAATCGCGAGAAAAATTGGTTAAAATAGCAAAAAAACTGGGGGTTTTCTCTCAAAAAACGAGAAAAATTGGTCAAAACTGTAAAAAATGAGATTTCCTTCAAAAAACGAAAAAATTCGTTAAAATTAAGTAAAATCGGTAGTATTTCTATCAAATGCTAGAAAATTTCGTCAGACTCTTGTAAAAATTGAGGTTTCTGTCTCAAAAAGAGAGAAAATTTCTTTCAACATCATGTCAAAACGGAGCTTTTTCTATCAAAATGTGAGAAAATTTCGTCAAATTCTTTTAAAACTGTGGTTTCAAAGAGAGAAAAATTCGTTAAAATCGGGTAAAAACGGCGGTTTCTCCCTCAAAATGCGTGAAAATTTCTTTAAAAGTCATGTAAAAACGTTTTTTTTTTTTTTTAAATCAAAAAATGATATAAATTTGTCAAAATCGTGTAAAAAATGACGTTTGTCTTTTAAAAATCGAGAGAAATTCGTCAACATCATGTCAAAACGGAGGTTTTTCTATCAAAATGTGAGAAAATTTCGTAAAATTCTAGTAAAAACTGAGGTTTCTCTCTCAAAAAGAGAGAAAAATTCGTTGAAATCGGGTAAAAAACCGAAGTTTCTACCTCAAAATGCAAAAAAAAAAAATTTCGCCAAAATCGTGTAAAACTAAGGTTTCTCTCAAAAAAGGCGAAAAAAATTCGCCAAAGTCTAGTAAAAACTGAGGTTTCTTTCTCAAGAAGCGAGAAAAATGCTTCAAAATTCACCCAGAATTTTGACCAAGAATAACTTTTTACTAACTTTTTGGACTTTTTTAAAATGAAATTCTGTCCAAGATTGAAATGTTTTACTCGATTTTTGGGGATCTTCTTCGGTTTTTTGGGCAAAATTCCCATCTTTTAAGCTCTGTCAAAGAATTTCCGGTCTCACTGTATTTTCGCATACACCCCCGTTTTTTGACGTAACATTCCGAAACTTTTTTTGGCTTTAATTTTTTGGAATTTTTCAACGCTCTTTAATTTTTCCAATATATTGGTACCCTGGATTTTGGGCATTTCCCTAGGGTTATTTTTACATTTTTGACGTATTCGACCTTTTGTCGATGGATTATCCCTTTTACCTGATACTCCCATGAATCAGAATTTTTTAAGAATACTTTTTCAAATTACACCTTTCACCACGTTTTTTAATAGATTTTCAAGCCAAAGGAAAATGAGTAAAAAACTTCATCCTACCGTTGCTTGAATTGGCTCTACGAAATTATCATTACTGAAATAACAATTGGGGTTTTAACTTGAAAAAAGGCCGTTAGCGACGAAATCTCGTGATGCAGAATGCGAAGATGTGATAATTGGAATCTTTGGACAAAAAGAAGTGGAATTTTTTAAAAATGAGTCTCTTAGATCGATTTTAACGGATTTTAGCGCAAAAACGCTAAAATTTGACATTTTTTAAAGCTGTCAAAAATGGTCATATGAATAGTCAAATCAACTTGAAATTTTGCGTCGATTACGAATCTGAAATAACAAAATAGGGGTTTCATTTGAAATAACGAAGTTTAAGTTCTGTTAGGAGCACCTGTATATCCGAACGCATTTTAAACTACACCATAAAATTCTTTGATTTAAATTAAGGGGGGTTTAAATTTTACTTTTTTTTCATGAAGTTTCATGATGAAACCACTTTTTAACGCTCCCCCAGACGTATGCCATGTGTTTCCGGATACCGTGTATACATTATCGTGTCAAATAAGGAGGATTAAAAAGTTTAAAAATATTGTTCAATAAATTAAAATACAGGGTGTCCGGAAACACATGGCAAGCGTCTGGGAGAGCGTTAAAAAGTGGTTTTACGAAAAAAGTTAAAAGTAAACCCCCCTTAATTTAAATCAAAGATTTGATGGTGTAGTTTAAAATCCGCCTGGATATACAGGGTGTCCCAGACACAACCTAACTTCGTTTTTCAAATGAGAACCCCTATTTGTTATTTCAGATTCGTAATCTACGCAAAATTTAACTCCAAATTCCATACTTCAAAAATGGAAATTAGCGATTTGTTGACGGAATTTTAATTTTTGATGCATAAACACAAAAGACGCTGTAGCTCTTTCAAAATTTGTGGTCCGAAAGAAAAATTCCTTTCAACAAGTGCTAATTTTCATTTGAACTAAAAATTTGGGTTCTAACTTAAAAAAAGGCCATTAGCGACGAAATCTCGTGATGCAGAATGCGAAGATGCTCAAATTTGAGACAGTTGGATTCTTCGGGAAAAAAAAGTGGAATTAAAAAAAAACGAGTCTCCTAGGTCAATTTTAACGGATTTAGAGCAAAAAACGCTAAAATTTGACATTTTTTAAAAGTTGTCCAAAATCGTCATATGATACTCAAATCTACTTGAAATTTTGCGTAGATTACGAATCTGAAATAAAAAATAGGGGTTTCTCATTGAAATAACGAAGTTAGGTTGTGTCTGGGACACCCTGTATATCCAGGCGGATTTTAAACTACACCATCAAATTCTTTGGATTTAAATTAAGGGGGTTTACTTTAACTTTTTTTTCGTAAAACCACTTTTTAACGCTCTCCCAGACGCTTGCCATGTGTTTCCGGACACCTGTATACTATATCCCTTCATTGATACGTGCGTTACAAAATAAACACGGGAACCATCGGGTATGTCGCTTTACTAGCAGCGGGAGCCATCGGGTATATTTGATTTGACCTACTTAGTCTCCGGGAACCATGGGGTATCCAACCGATTTTGCAATAGGCCTTTTTTTGGAACGAAAATTTTAACTTCTTTAAAGAAGGTATTGTAGGAAAGAAGTAAAGAAACCGCAAGTAAATGTTATGAGAAGTGGCCAAAAAATTGAGGTAACGCCGCCATAGAAATTAGATTGAAATAGAGTCAAAATCATTTGAAAACTGAGGTTTCTCTCTTAAAAAGTGAAAAAAATTCGTCAAAATCGTGTTAAAATCGCCTAAAAACTGGGGTTATTCTGTCAACATACAAGAAAAATTCATTAAAATCGTTTTAAAACTGAGCTTTTTCTCCCAAAAAGTGAGAAATTTTTGTCAAAATCATGTAAAAACATAGGCTTCTGTCTCAAAAAAAAAAAAAACCAGGAAATTTCGTCCAAATCGCGAGGAAAAATTGTTAAAATAGCAAAAAAAACTGGGGGTTTCTATCAAAAAACGAGAAAAAATTGGTCAAAACTGTAAAAAATGAGATTTCCTTCAAAAAACGAAAAAATTCGTTAAAATTAAGTAAATCGGTAGTATTTCTATCAAATGCTAGAAAATTTCGTCAGACTCTTGTAAAAATTGAGGTTTCTCTCTCAAAAGAGAGAAAAATTTCTTTCAACATCATGTCAAAACGGAGCTTTTTCTATCAAAATGTGAGAAAATTTGGTCAAATTCTTTTAAAAACTGAGGTTTCAAAGAGAGAAAAATTCGTTGAAATCGGGTGAAAACGGCGGTTTTCCCTCAAATGCGTGAAAATTTCTATAAAAGTCACGTAAAAACTGTTTTTTTTTTAAATATTTTTTTTTTAAATCAAAAATGATATAAATGGTCAAAATCGTGTAAAATGACGTTTGTCTTTAAAAATCGAGAGAAATTCGTCAACATCATGTCAAAACGGAGGTTTTTCTATCAAAATGTGAGAAAATTCGTCAAATTCTAGTAAAAACTGAGGTTTCTCTCTCAAAAAGAGAGAAAAATTCGTTGAAATCGGGTAAAAACCGAGGTTTCTACCTCAAAAAGCGAGAAAAGTGCGTCAAAATCCACCAAGAATTTTGTCCAAGAATGACTACTTTTTTGGACTTTTTAAAAATAAAATTCTGTCCAAGATTGAAACGTTTTACTCGATTTTTGGGGATTTTCTTCGGTTTTTGGGCAAAATTCCCATTTTTTAAGCTTTGTGAAAGAATTTCCGGTCTCACTGTATTTTCGCATACCTCCACGTTTTTTTTGACGTAAAATTCCGAAACGTTTTTAGGCTTTTATTTTTTGGACTTTTCTACACTCTTTAATTTTTTCCAATAATTTGGTACCCCTGGATTTTTGGGCATTTCCCTCGGGTTATTTTTACATTTTTGACTTATTCGACCTTTTGTCGATGGATTATCCCTTTTACCTGATACTCCCATGAATCAGAATTTTTTAAGAATACTTTTTCAAATTACACCTTTCACCACGTTTTTTTAATAGATTTTCAAGCCAAAGGAAAAATGAGTAAAAAACTTCATCCTACCGTTGCTTGAATTGGCTCTACGAAATTATCATTACTGAAATAACAATTGGGGTTTTAACTTGAAAAAAGGCCGTTAGCGACGAAATCTCGTGATGCAGAATGCGAAGATGTGATAATTGAAATCTTTGGACAAAAAGAAGTGGAATTTTTTAAAAAATGAGTCTCTTAGATCGATTTTAACGGATTTTAGCGCAAAAAACGCTAAAATTTGACATTTTTTAAAGCTGTCAAAAATGTCATATGAATAGTCAAATCAACTTGAAGTTTTGCGTCGATTACGAATCTGAAAAAAAAAAAAAATAGGGGTTCTCATTTGAAAAAGTTTAACGTTCTGTTAGGAGCACCCTGTATATCCGAACGCATTTAAACTACACCATAAAATTCTTTGATTTAAATTAAGGGGGGTTTAAATTTAACTTTTTTTTCATGAAAGTTTCATGAATTTATGATGAAACCACTTTTTAACGCTCTCCCAGACGCCATGTGTTTCCGGATACCGTGTATACATTATCGTGTCAATTAAGGAGGATTAAAAAAGTTTAAAAATATTGTACAATAAATTAAAATATATTTTAAAAACTATGTTTGAACAAATAGCGAAACTCCAGGGTTTTACCCTATAACAACAATAAACCATTCTAGAATCTAGTATTCTTACTCTCATATGGTCGAATATGAGAGTACTCAGATCATTTGCTGAAGACTCTTTTTCCAGTATGGGCGTCATCAGAAATTTCTTCCAAAAGAAGCACAAATGGATGCGAGACTTATATTTTTTTAAAGTCTCGAAATTTCACGGCAATCAAAAAAATATTTTTAATTTTCTAGATGTTAAAAAAAATGCATATTGACTCAAAAATAGAAAAATGCACGAAAAAAAATGTAAAAGTTAAATTTCCCCCTGTTTTTTGACGAAAAATTGATTCAATTAACAAATTTCAATATTGGTGTACAGGGTGTCCCAGAGCCATATCAACTTCGTTATTTCAAACGAGGACCCCAATTTTTTATTTCAAAATCACAATTTTAACAAAATATCAAGTTGATTTGATTCACCTATTTGAACTTCTAAAAACACCAACTTTTAGCTTTGTTTTGCCCAAATATCCCTTAAAATTGACCAACTACACAAAATGTTTTTAAATTTAACTTCGTTTTGTCGCAGGATTCCTGCTATTACAAATTGAAGCGTCTTCTGCACCACTGGTTATCGAATCTTAACATCCCTAATTCAACAAGTACCACTTTCTTTCAGATTCAAAATCTTCTGAAAATTTTCAAGTAGCTTTGGGTATTCATTTGAGTGGACCAATTTTGAAGACTTCAAAAATGTCAAAATTTTTTTCTTTTCTTTTTTTTTTCTTCTTATTCATCTTCTTCATAGCTCTTTTGGTAGCGCTCACTATAATAATCAACAAAAATTCAATTTTACGAATTTTGAATGAATTAATTTCTTGGCCAGTTGGGTCTTTTGGCCAAAAAACCAGGTAAAAAGGGTTCGAGGGTGGCATTTAAAGGATTAATTTTTGGGGATTTCCACTTTCTAATTTTCACGAAGGCGCCAAAGAGGGGTGAAAAAAGAGGGTGGGAGAAAAACGAAGGAAGGAAGAAAAGAACAAACCATCACTTTCGAGTAAACCAGCATACAGCGAACAACTGCACTGCCACCCCCACAGCGAATATACAAAGTCAAATTTTCAAGTCCTACGTTCTGAATATAGGTATGTAATTTAGCATCAATAGTCATATGTTTATTTTTTTATTTTAATTTTTTTTTTAAACCATATGATTTATTTAGATATTTTGGTGTTCTTTCTCAGAAGTCAGAATTTTTACGTCAATCGAAAAAATGATGAACCAAGATTTCGATGTGGAAATTATAGCCGAAGATGGAGTTGTCAAAGTAAGAAAATTTACTTTTTAAAATTAAAATTTATTTAAATTAAAATTAAAATTTAAAATTAAAATTTTTATTAAAATTAAAAATTTATAAAAAAAACCCTCCAAATTGCAATTTCATTTATGCATGTAGGTTTTATACTTTTTTTTTCTCCCCCGTGAAAATTATCCTTTCATTTTTTTAATTGTTTTATAATTTTTCAGGCTCATCGCTCGGGCTCATCGCTCGGTGTTGTCGGCCAGCTCCCCTTATTTTGAAGCGATGTTTTCTCGAATTTTGTAGAAAAGGAGAAGGATAAGATTGAGATCCATTACGTGGACGCGGATATATTGAGGATAATCGTGGAATACCTTTATACTGGTAAGATAATTCATATAAAAGAAACTTAGTGGGTCTATGGTCAAAGTTTTTAACTCGGATACTGGGTCTTCTTCCACGATTTTGCACAAAAGAACGGATTGCCGGTGTTTTTTTCCCTCTGCATTTTCCTTAGTTTTTGGCGGAGGACCCAATTATTATTTCATTTTTGTCTGCCCAAGAATCACATTTTTAGACTTATTTTTAATCAAATTATGTCCTAGAGTAAAAAGTTTACACGATTCTGGGTATTTTCCTCAGTTTTTGACCAAAATTTCGATTTTTTGAACTTCATGATATTTTGTCTTAAGATTTAGTTTATTTCTCACGGTTTTTGCCCAAAAATCATCTTAAAAAATTTATTCTGATATTTTGGCAAGAATTTCTGTCTCTCGGAATTTTTTTTCTTCTATGAGCAAACAGTAATAATTGATTTTTTGGTATAATTTTTTTGCCTGGCAAAAACTGCTCATTAGCATTAAGGTGCTCCTCTCAAGATGCGGAAAGAACCATTTTACTGGAGCGTCAGGGCTTATATCCCAATATTGACTTTAGGCCCCAAAAAATAAATAGACCTTTTTAATTAATTATTGTTATTTTATTTATTATCGTTGTTATTATTTTTTTTTTAGGGAGATTACAACTCAATCAGGATAATGTCTTGAATCTGATTGTCGCCGGCGATATGCTGGGTCAGAAAGATGTCGTCGATGAATGCACATTTCACCTCATCAGACATACACACGTTACGAATGCTGTTGGCCTTTTTCTGTAAGAAATAAATTCAAATAAAACCTTCAAAAAAATTAAACAATTCTGTATTTTCAGGTTTGCAGAGCAACACCACCTTCATAAATTGGCTGAGTATATAAGGAAGTTTATCGAGGAGAACTTCCAGGCCATCGCCAAAGAAGAAGAGTTCTGCGGGTTGGAAAAGGCCCATCTTATTCGATTTTTAAAAAGCGAGTTCCTCAGGGTTGACGGCGAGTACCAGGTATTTTAAAGAAAACATTATAAAATATGAATAATAATTTTATTTTGTAGGTGTTGCTCGCTGTCATTAAGTGGATCTCCAGTGATATTTCTGAAAGGAAATGTCACTTGGATGACCTCTTAAGGTACACCAGAATTCCGCTTATCCCCACAAAAATATTGAGGGATTGTATAGAGGAAATGCCTCAATCTCATTAAAAGTAAGAAAATATTAATTATATTTTGTTTTTTCTCTAATAATTTTTTTTTTAAAGTTCGCTTTAAAATGCATGAGGGTGGACATGCACATCAAAAAGGAAAAGAGATTCCCTTTGTTCTCCCAACCTCGACTCGGAGCAATAAAAGGAATTTACTTGATTGGAGGGAAGAAAATAGACATAAACAGTTCGTGGTCTAGTTTTGATATCAATCATCACATGACCATTGACCACTTCGATTCTTCACAGAGTAAGAACATAGAAAAATTAATTTTCCATTTTATTTATTTTTTCGTTGTAGCAAATGGTCAAGCGACTTGAAAATGGACAAATTTAGAAGTCTACCAGGGGTAGCATCGGTCAACGGCCAAATTTATATTGTCGGCGGCAGCTACGAACCGATGTCATATCTTAATGGGCCTGCAGAGTATCATGCTGACGGTGTTGCCTATGACCGATTTTCAAACACCTGGTTCAAGATCGCCAGTATGGTATGTTTCATCCATTTTATTTTTACTCTACTATCGGGTCTTGGGAAATTGTCTCCTTACAAATTCATCTTCACCGATCCCAACCTTGTCTGCCGTGCCGGCCGGCCGTACCATTTTTTCAGATACTTCCACCTTAATCTTCCTCAGTAGTTAAACAAAGAATTTCTCAAGCGATTTTTTAATTTCGAAATTTTTTTTGAAGATATTACCATAAATCTGTTTAAAATTTTAAAAACTGCGCTGAGCGATTTGTCCGATTCTCACCAAATAATCCTCGTATTTTTTAAGAATTTTTGGTGCAAAAATTTTTTTCGTAGTAGGGAGAAATTTTATCTTTTCGCATTGATGAGAGGGACATACCTATGGCAGACGGTCCATTATTTCTGCCAGGATAATTAATAAATTTGTAATTTAAAAAAATCTCTTTAGAATAAATAAATAAACAATTTTTTTAATGACTAATTTTTTTAGAGTGAACCGAGGTGCAACTTTGGCTTGTGCGCTATCGACGGTTACCTCTATGCGATTGGTGGATCCGCCTATGGTAAACCGACAGCCTCTATTGAAAGGTAAATACCTTCAAATTCCTGTATTTCTTCTTCTTCTTATATTTTATATTTTTGCTAAAACATAAAAATTTCAGATATGACATCGAGAAAGATCAATGGAGTGTAATAGGACAGTTACCCGAACCTCGTTATGGCATGAGGGTTGCTGCCTACGAAGGTAAAATATTTTATTTAATTTTTGAAAGGAAATTAACAGTTTTTTTAGGAATGTATATATAGTCGGAGGGACTACTCCGGGTGGAAATCTGATGAATGAGTATATTAAGTTCGACCCAACGACTGGGCTGTTCACGTCGTTGCCTCCCATGTTGGACCAAAGGACAGCAATGGGCGTCACCATTCTCAATGGATACCTGTACGCTGTGGGAGGTTCCCATAATGAAGCCCTTTGGATAGAGTTGAGCGATATTCTTCAAAGATGTAAGTATGAAGATTTAAAAAGTAGATTTTCATCTAAAAAATTTTATTTGGCCATCATTTATCCCATAACTGAGGGATCGGCTCTGGCGACGACTGTCTTTGTAATGCCACTAGATTTCCCAGTTGGGGGAGGGGGATCAAGGAAAGCTGAATATGCAAACTGTTTTAGCTTCTCAAAAATTGTATGTTCCTATTTCTAACCATTTTTATTTATTTTCAGAATGAATGGAGCCGAGTGGCGTCAATGCGTAAGCCCCGATGGTTCCGGCTGTAGCTGCTTGCGGAGGATGCATTTACGCTCTCGGTACCCAGCTACGGCTTGATGTAAATTTCTATCTTACTCTTCCATTTCGTCGTCCTCCGTTGAAAATACACCCACAAAGAAACGTGTGGGAAGAATCTGCTAGTTTGCCCGAAAGCCGCACTCAGGCAGTTGCCATCGCTTTGTAAAAACTGTATATAATAGTACTGCATTTTTGCATTTTAATTTTGTATCACAAATTAGTTACTGTATTAAATTATCTTTGCATATTTTTTTTCTATATATTCGTTTATTTTATTCTGTTTCTATTTATTCATTTTTTTTCCCATTGGCAAGTTATGTAAAATCATGGCAGGAAGCCATTACAAGGAGTATCTTGGAGCCTAGAATTGGCTATCTGGAGAAAGAAAAAAAAGGGTCTCTTGGTAAAAGAAGGATGAGGAAGGGTATCTCCCAGAAGATGAAATGGCCTTAAAATTTAATTTAAAGGGAGTTATTAGGCTCAAAAAAGGCTGAAAATCAGCTACATCAGAATAGCTGAGGAAAATCGAATTAAAAGGGAGTCTCTCTGGAAATAAGAAAACTTTTTGGAAAATGGTCGGTTTAAGAAAAACAAAATTTAGTTAGAAAAGACGATTTTGTGATTTTATCGAGTTTTGGAATTTGCTCTCAAACAAAACTCCCCTTGGCGGCGTCCCGAAATGTTTTTTTTATCAGGGATAACACAGTTTTCAAAAATGTTTAAAATACAGAGGAAGGAAGCCCGACGAAGAACCTGTAGACAAGCCTCTTTTCAGAAATTTTAGGATTTTTTTTTAGGATTTCAGAGTAATCGATAACAAATTATCTAACTAATCAGTAATCACTGATTAATATATTACACACCTGTAAACAAGCATTTGGCGACGTCGTCAAGGGGAGATTGGAAAACGTGAGCACGGGCGCTTCATCTCTCCACAACTTTACTTTTGTCCTACTAAACCCTCAAGAACTGGCGGTCATGATGGTTTAGTATCACAAAAGCCTCGCTTTTCAAAGAGACCCTGATTTTGCGGTACTTTACCCGATGGTTCCCAAAACGAGATAATTATACCCGATGGTTCCCGGGCTGAAAGTTACCATATACCCGATGGGTCCCGGATATTATAAGTATAACAGTGTGTGTTCTTAAACACATTTTGTGGTGTTGGGTTTGAAATGTTGGAAAAGATTCCAATTTCCCAAATATACAGTCCACATATTTGTTCCGTTCAATTTCAAAATTAGAGCTTTTCGGATTGAAGCGCTGGAATTCATTATTAAATAATTTATTAATAAATTATTAACAATAAACGAGAAAAATAGATGATTTTTTAGGAAAAAATTGGCAAAGTTTCCACCTCCCCCCCCATTTCCTACAAGCTTGAACATGCAAGGCAGGCGTTGGAAAGCGTTCTATCGGTGTCGACGGTTTTCTGTTAAGTGGTGAATTTTAGTCGCCATTTGGTTTGTTGAAAATCTATTTCTTATGTGGAACTTCAACTTCCTTAAAGAAGTTATTGTGATACCCTCGACGTCGGGTTTTTGGGGAATGGTCTTCCAGACCCCGAAGGGTCAAATCATTGATCTTTCCCTCCTTTATACCTCTCCCTCCGTTATACATCCCTCCATTACTTTCCTCTCCGTTATACTTCCCCTTCTTTATACTTCCCCCTCCTATATTTTTACTTCTCTTTAAGGAAGTTTTCGTTGAAAGCTCTTCAAACTAGTACTTTTTTGCCGAAGCGGCTGACTGTTTCTAATGCCATTTTGAGACTATGAAATTTAATAAAACTCCATATGTTTCCATGTTCACGGGCATGTTACACGACAAAATCCTCAAAATTAAATGAAATTTATTAATTATGTCTTCGTTTAAACCGGTAATTTCAGCGCTGACCTTCGAATTGGCAAAAAATTTTCTGGCCGTATTTCCATCATTAGAAGAACCAAATCCAGGTTTTGGTTTGTCGACAATAAGTGACAAGCGAGACTCCTGAATTTTTTTCTATTTTTTTCATAGATTTCTTTCAAATCTCCCCTTACTTGCCATTTTTTGAACGGAAGCCTATAAGAAATATGGAGCAGGCATTCAAAAAACCTAATCCAACAATGAAGCGTTGACAAGCCAAAGCGGTAATGTTCTTCTTCTGGCATTCTTTCGAATACTTTGTTGTATTCATCTCCTTTGGGGCAGCTTTGCATATGTAGCATTTAGAACTTGAATTTGTTTCCGATAATATGTTGGCCACTTTACCGTCTAACATTGTTAAGGGGATATGAGGGTTTTAAGTTGGTTGCTTTGTACATAATTCGTTGTGAGCAACGGTTTTCGGTTTTTCCCTTCTATCTTGGAAACCGTCGCTCAAAACGAAAAAATGTAATAAGTAAAAGTTGTAGGTACTAAATTTACTACATAAAATATTTTATTAGTTTTTTCCGTCAGAGCAATACTTTAGGAGATATGGAAGTATTTAAGTTGGTTGCTTTGCAAATTTTTCGTTGTGAGCAACGGTTTTCGGTTTTTCCCTTCTATCTCGGAAACCGTCGCTCAAAACGAAAAAACGTCCTAAGTAAAAGTCGTAGCTACGAAAATTTCCTACAAAAAGGCCCTCATTGTTTTTTTGTCAGAGCAATACTTAAGGAGATATGAGGGTTCTTAAGTGAGTTGCTTTGCAAATTTTTCGTTGTGAGCAACGGTTTTCGGTTTTCCCTTCTATCTCGGAAACCGTCGCTCAAAACGAAAAATGTCCTAAGTTAAAGTTGTAGGTACAAAGATTTCCTACAAAAAGTATTTATTCATTTGCGTAAGAGCAATATTTAAGGAGTTATGAGGTTAAAACTAATAATCCTACAGAGCCTGTCTGAAAACTTAAAACCTTCATATCTCCTAAAATATGCTCTGACGGAAAAAACCAATAAGATATTTTATGTAGTAAATTTCCGTAGCTACAACTTTTAATTAGGACATTTTTTCGTTTTGAGCGACGGTTTCCAAGATAGAAGGGAAAAACCGAAAACCGTTGATCACAACGAAATATGTACAAAGCAACCAACTTAAAACCCTCATATCCCCTTAAGTGAAATTGAAAAGTAATATTCCCCTCAATATCGCCTACATTAAATCGGTATGGGGAAAGGTTTAGAATTTCCGTTAACTGGGACTCCTGTTCCCTGATTAGAGCCTCATTCTCTTTATGAATAAAAATTTTATAGGTCTACAAAAAGGGTTGATGAAGGATAAGGGTTCACCCACAAATTTCTGTTCCCACTTACAAGTTTAAGGGGCACAAAAGCAATTACGAACAGAAATTCATCTGTTGCTACATCTTCAGCAAATGGAAGTTTGTAGGTGCTGTGACATGAACTGCCATCGAACCCCCATTTACAATTAATGTCAACTCGGTAATTTTTAGAATACTTTCGCAAGTCTTGCTGAGCAATTCTTGTAATTTCACCTCTGCTGAGGTATCAGTTGCAGAGACAACTGGCAAAAAAGATTTTTTGATTTCACGAAGAGCTTTTATACTTGGAAGCTGGTTGGCCAAGGAACCAAAAGATCGAAGAATTTGATATTTCCTTTCGGATAAATCCAAATCTAATATCAATGATACGATCTCATGTGGCGCAACTTTTTTTTCACGCCTACTTGCGAGCTCAGAAGCGAATGCTAATTCGGCTGATGATCTTGAGGTCAGATCCTGAACTCTTCTTGTCTTCGTTTTTCGAGATGCTTCTTCGAAACCAACTTTTGGCCTTCCCAAGGTTTGAGGAGGATTGTCATTCGAGAGGGTGGATCCTGTATTTGAATCCAAGATCCTGTAAAATAGGGTTTGACCATCAAAAAACCAAGAAAAACTACCGAAAATCTTCTAAAAATGGCGTTTTTTGTTAATAAACAAAAGCCCATTTTTACAGAGTTTTTGGTAGTTTTCCTTGGTATCTTGACTGTCATATCCCAATTTAACAGGAGTTTGCGTGATTTTTCCTCAGTTTTTAACCATGAAATGCACATATTTACAAGATTTTCGGTAGTACTTTTTTCTTGGTTTTTCGACGTTCCAACCCTATTTTTACAGGAAGTTGGGCATTCCCTCGGTTTTTTTTTTGACAGAGAAACCCCATTTTTGTAGGACTTTTGGTAAGTTTTCTTGGTTTTTAGACCAGCAAACCCCATTTTTATCGGATTTTGTAGTTTTCTTTGGAATTTTGGCAGATAAACCCTATTTTAACACAAGTTTTGAACATTTTTTTCACAAAAAAAATAATAACGTTGTTCAAAAAAATATGTTCAAAAACCAAGAAAAAATCCCGAAACTTCAGTTAAAATGGGGTTTGTCTGTCAAAATACCAAGAAAACCTACCAAAAATCCGATAATAATGGGGTTTGCTGGTCAAAAAACCAAGAAAACCTATCGAAAATGCTACAAAAATGGGGTTTCTCTTCAAAAAAAAAAACCGATGGAAAAACCTGTAAAAATAGGGTTGAACGTCGAAAAACCAAGAAAAACTACCACCAAAAAAGTTGTAAAAATGGTGTTACTTGGTTAAAAACAGGAAAAATTGCGAAGCTCCTGATAAAATGGGATTTATCTTTCAAAATACCACGGAAAACTACCAAAAATTCGGTAAAAATGGGGTTTGCTAGTCAAAAAACCAAGGAAACCTACCGAAAACCTCGCAAAAGTGGGGTTTTTCTGTCAAAAATCTAAGGGGAAAACCCAACATCCTATAATAGGGTTTGACCGTCAAAAAACCAAGAAAAACTACCAGAAAAACCACAAAAATAGCGTTTCTTTGTTCAAAACCAAGGAAAATTCACGAAACTCCTGTTAAAATGGGGTTTGTCTGTCAAAATGCCAAGAAAAACTTCCAAAAATTCAGTAGATGTGGGGTTTGCTGGTCAAAAAACCAAAAAAACCTACCGGAAATCCTGCACGAATGGGGTTTTTCTGTCAAAAATCCAAGGGAATTTATCACCAAAATACCAAGAAAAACTAACAAAATTCCCGCAAAAAATAGCGTTACTTTGTTCAAACCGAGGAAAAATCACGAAAATCCTGTTAAAATGGGGTTTGTCTGTCAAAATGCCAAGGAAAACTACCAAAAATTCAGTAGAAATTGGGTTTGCTGGTCAAAAAACCAAGAAAACCAATCAAAAATCCTGCAAAAATGGGGTTTTCTGTCCAAAATCCAAGGAGATTTACCAACAAAATACTAAGAAAACTACCAAAAAACAGTAAAAACTGGGTCCGTTGGTCAAAAAGCCAAGAAAACCTACAAAAATCCTGCAAAAATGGGGTTTTTCTGTCCAAAATCCAAGGTTTGAGGAGGATTGTAATTCGAGAGGGTGAATCCTGTATTTGAAAGCACTATCGACAGCTCTTCCGGCTTAAATAAAGAGGTGTTCAACCATATGCATGGTGACGTTTTAAATTTTCTCGCTGACGCCCACACGACTTCCATTTTGTCCTCAATGCTAAGTCATACCTCTCTGCTTTTTTTATTATGATGCTGTGGATTCATCAGAAGCACCTTCACAGCCTTCTCCAGGCAGTAAAAAGCCTAATATGGCTGCGCGAAGAGAGGAAACTCTCGTTTTATTCGATATTTTACCAAAGAACTCTCGGGCTTCTTAATTTTGTTAATTTTTCGATCCTAACGAAAAAATTAAATTTAAAAAACACATATAAACTAATAGACATTTATTTTATCGAAATAAAATACATTAAAATACATAATTTTTTACTTTCTTCAAATATTTGACTAAATAATTTAAGTCTTTATTAAATTAGCATTATATTATTGACATTAAGTACATTTAAAACATATTTTCTTAAAAGCATATTAGGTTAAATATCACTATTGTTTGTTTAAAAAATAGCGATAATTAAAAAAAATTAAATTATTGAGGTGGGGAATAGGAATGTGGATTCAAAATAAAAGTGCATGAATAGTTTTCACTTATAAATAAAGATCACATCTTTAAATTAATTTTTAAGGCTAATAAATTTACTAAAAGCCTGTCCAGCAGTAAACTGACTTCAGAAAAAAAAAAGAAAAAAAATCTTTGGTTTTAATGAATTCATAAAAAGTGATTGGGGATCTCCAAAACATTTTGAAGAATCAGTTAATTTTATCTGAGGGGGAGAAAAAAAATTAGAACATCCAGTTTTTGAGTTAAAACATAAAAAAAAGAGATCAACATAAAATTAGACTCTTTGTATTTCGAAGAGTTTTACGTCCGTGTCGTACCAAATCGGAGGATCGACATTCCTAAAAATAAATGTAAAAATGTTGAATAAAATTTTTTTACCTTAAATAAATGACTCCCCACATGTAAGTCCTGAACCAAGTTGTCGTTCCAGAATTTGCTTGATATTTCCGGATTAAAATGGGATGAGGTACTGGTAAAAGTCCAACTAAAGTTCCATGTTGAAGAAATTTTAAAATTTCACTTTCATCAGTTAGTCCCCTATGGAAAATTTTTAAATTTTGTTTTTAGGATGAATGAACATACTTGTCAATACAGATCTTTTCTACTTGAGGTACTAAGACTTGAAGTAAACGCATGATAGTTTGAAGAGGTAGTTTCGATTTCCAAGAATGTACCCAGTCGGAAGTGCGACCCATTGGGGCGATTTGACCTGAGGAGTAGAAGGGATATTCGGGGTAGAAGTTTTTGGCGATGTGGCCTCATTTCCGTTACGCTGAGAGTTCTTAAGCTAGGAAGTTCGGATGATTGAACATCAGGGACTTCACCGCCGCTTCCTTCCACAACATGAGCGGATCTCTTCCAGTCATCTTCTCTATAGCAGGAGTATCCGGTAAAGTAGCCTTTAAAGTCCCAGGTTCAGCAGGAAGAGCAGGACGACTTCCTCCATACTCGGACTTTCCGGCTGATTCTGACTCGGAATATGTCTTCGACTACTTTTTTTACTCAACGACTTCGATATCGTACCATAATCAGTCGGCAAATTCGCCAAACTATGAAAAACCTGACGCTTCCTTATTATAGTATAAACAAGATTAGAATTCCCTAAAAAAAATTAATTAAAAAAAATAAAAAAAATTTAATTTACCATCAAACTGATACTGAATAATATTATTGAAAATTTCAAGAAGAAAGAAAACCAAATGGTGATTTGAAGGCGATGAAAATAAAAACCAAGGAGTACTAAAAGCTTCTAGAAGGTGCAATAATTTCGTACTAGCCACCATCGATAATGTTTTTAAATAAGGCGAAACTGAAAATAATTATTATTTAATTTTTATAGTTTTTTTAGCTCCTCACCATTGACCAAAATTGTTAAAAGACAGTCGAATAAAGGTTGAAGTCTTTGATGGCCGGTTGTTATTATTTTGTGGAAGACAGTAATCAATAAGTCAGCGTGTGTACCTGAAAAAGTGATTAGAAATTTTTTTTTTAAATAGACATACCTGTGAAAACTGGAATGTCCATAGGTATGGTGGCGGTGTACGGTTTATTTAATCTGACACCAAAATTTCTTTCACCACTTAAAAGTAAAATGATGAAGACACCAATATGCATCAAACCGACCCTGCTGTAAAATTTAAATTATAAAAAAATGGTGGGATTATTTACTTACATTGATCAGCACGTGAATCATTTAGATGGAAAAGTATTGGAACTAGTATTTCCAAGACATCGCTACTTTTGAGAACGTAATACAAGAATTTCTGAAACAGAGAAACCAAAAAGTTGAATATCATAAAAAACAGGGAAAAATACGAGTTGGTGAAGATCTGTCTAGGAGTTATGATTTTTCTTTTTAGGAACCAGATTTTCAACTGTTTCCCACAATCTATAGCCCAGACAACATTTTTTATTTGGAATTTCCTTAGTTTTTTGGCTGGGAAACACTTTTCAGGAATTTTTCTTTAATCTCTTGATCAAAAAACGCCTATTTGTCCAGATTTTCCGGCGTTTTCCAAGGGTTTTCTGCCAAAAAAATCTTCATTTTCTTGCTATTGGCGTAGCGGATTTTTTTTTTTTTTTTTTTTTTTGCCCATTGGCATGGTTTTTTGACGTTTCCTCAGGTTCTTCAGCCAGGAAAATCCATTTCCCAGCTATCATAGTGCCCATAACCCCCCCCCCCCATTTTATATGATTTTCCTCATATCTTATCCTTAATCTCCTTTAAGTTTTCTTTGGTTTTCATAAAAAAAAACTCAATTTTTAAAATTTTTTGTGCGTTTTCTTGTTTTTTTCTGTAAAGAAGCCTCATTATCGCAGATTTTTGGACGTTTTCAACCATTCTTCACCAAAGGAAACGGATTCCCCCGTTGCATGGTTTTTTTTTAGGCGTTTTCTCGGGTTCTTCAGCCAGGAAAATCTATTTCCCAGATATCACAGAGCCCATAACCCCCCCCCCCCCATTTTATATGATTTTCCTCATTATTAATCTCCTTCAAGTTTTCTTTGGTTTTTCATCACAAAAACTCAATTTTTACCATTTTTTGTGCGTTTTCTTGTTTTTTCTGTCAAGAAGCCTCATTTTCTCAGATTTATTGGGCGTTTTCAACCATTCTTCACCAAAAAAAACACCATTTTGCCAGTTTTTGGCGTTTTCTTTGGTTTATTAGCCAAGGAATTCCATTTTCAAAGTTATCCAGCGTTTTCCAGTTTTTCCCCCTTCCACTCGATTTTAAAGAGTTTTTTAAAAATATTTTCAGACCCAAAAATCTCCTTTTTACGAATTTCTGAGTGTTTCTTTGAGTTTTCTGCCAAAACCCACTTTTTTCCCAAATATTCAGCACTAACCACAGTTTTTGCCAACAAAACCCGCAATTTAAATGGATTTTTGGCTCTTTCCTTCAGCTCATCAGCCAAGAAACTCATTTCCCCAGTTTTCCCCAATTTTCGCATAAAACACCCAATATATTGTTTTTTAAAAAGTTTTCTTAGTTTATCGGCAGAGGATCTCTATTTTTGATGATTTTTTTGCGTTTTCTAAGGTTTTCCAGATGAAAAACCACCGTTTTTCAGATATACAGAGTACACCAGTGTTTTCCGTCCAAGAAATCCCCAAACTAAGGGCCTTGACTAACAATTAATTTTTTATAGCAATTATGACAGTAAATATAAAAAATAAACTTAATACCTTATTGTAATCGCACATTTTCCAGAAAAAAACTAAAAGTTCTTGATGAAATTGGACTTTTTTTGTTGAATTTGGAAGATAAGTTTGGACGAGAGGATTATTGAGAAGTCGAGTGAAACCTCGAAGGACGAAACTAAAATCTTCATCTCGATGAATCCTCGACAGATAATTAATAAAAAGATTATCCGAAGTATTTGTCTAAAAAAATAATTATTTTAGCTATTTTAGCACTAACTGCTGATTTACGTCATAAGTGTGTGATGCATCATGGTCTAAAGTGACAATTAAAATTTGAAGGGCGGCATCAACCAAAGGTTCCAAAGTATCCAAAAATAATAAATGGTTATACGGTAATCCAAGGCCAACCGGATCGTAAGCACAAACAATATTTAGAAAAGACGTAAACATAGGTAAAGCATGTCTATTTTCAGGAGAGGTCAAATATTGAACCCATTTATTCGGTGCAGACTGTAAATCTGAAATAAAATTTAAAAAATTGATTTGAAAAAATAATTAAATTACCAACTGGCGGTTGATACATGGTCTCGCTAAAACAAGTCAGAAGTAATTTAAGTAGTTCAGTCCTGGCGGAATCGTAATTTGTGTTATGTGGCGGAGAATGGGCGAATCCGACCCCAGCTTCCCAAATATACTCGCAGCTATCGATCGATTGCAAATCTTCGGCTTTGTCCTAAAAAAAAATGTTTTAAATAAATAAAAAATTGGTTTTGGTGGAGTGAACTAGAATCACAGAGGTCGATTCAATGTCAATTCTTAAAAATTGGATTTGTCAGTAAAAATACCAAGAAAAACTACCAAAAATCTTCTAAAAATGGTGCTTCTTTGTTAAAAACAAAAACGCATTTTTATCAGATTTTTGGTAGTTTTTCTTGGTATCTTGAATGACAAATCCCATTTTAACAGGAGTTTTCATGATTTTTCCTCGGTTTTTAACTATGAAACGCACACATTTACAAGATATTCGGTAGTATTTCTTTTCTTGGTTTTTCTTGGAAGTTGGGCTTTTCCCTCAGTTTTTTTTTTTTTACAGAGAAACCCAATTTTGTTGAATTTTGGTAGGTTTTCTTGGTTTTTTGACCAGCAAACCCCATTTTTATCAGATTTTCGGTAGTTTTCTTTGAAATTTTGGCAGATAAGCCCCATTTTAAAAGGAGTTTTGAACATTTCTTTAAAAAAACAAAAATAATAACGTTGTTAAAAAAAATTTGTTCAAAAACCGAGGAAAATCCAGAAATTCCTGTTAAAATGGGGTTCGTCTATCAAAATACCAAAGAAAACTACCGAAAATCTGATAAGAATGGGGTTTGCTGGTCAAAAAACCAAGAAAACCAATCAAAAATGCTACAAAAATGGGGTTTCTCAGTAAAAATAAAAAACCGAGGGAAAAATCCTGTGAAAATAGGGTTTGAACGTCGAAAAACCAAGAAAAACTACCACCAAAAATTTTGTAAAAATGGCGTTACTTGGTTAAAAACAGAGGGAAAATCGCGAAACTCCCGATAAAATGGGATTTATCTCAAGGAAAACTACCAAAAATTCGGTATAAATGGGGTTTGCTAGTCAAAAAAACCAAGAAAAACTACCAAAAATCCCGCAAAAATAGCGTTTCTATGTTCAAAACCGAGGAAAAATCACGAAACTCCAGTTAAAATTGGGTTTTTCTGTCAAAATACCAAAGAAAACTACCGAAAATCTGATAAGAATGGGGTTTGCTGGTCAAAAAACCAAGAAAACCTACCAAAAATCCTGCACGAATGGGGTTTTCTGTCAAAAATCTATGGGGATTCACCAACAAAATACCAAGAAAAACTACCAAAAATCCCACAAAAATAGCGTAACTCCTGTTAATTGGCATTGGTTTGTCTGTCAAACTGCCAAGAAATTCAAAAAAACTACCAAAAATTCAGTAGATGTGGGATTTGCTGGTTAAAAAACCAAGAAAACCTAACAAAAATCCTGCACAAATGTGGTTTTACTATCAAAAATCCAAGGGGATTTACCAATAAAATACCAAGGAAAACTACCAAAAATCCGCTAAAAATGGTGGCCATTGGTCAAAAAGCCAAGAAAACCGACCAAAAATCTTGTGAAAATGGGGTTTTTTTGTCACAAATCCATGGGGGAAAACCCAACATCCTGTAAAAATAGTTTTGGTAGTCGAAAATCCAAGGAAAAATAACGAAACTTCTGTTAAAATTGGGTTTCTCTGTCAAAAAACTGAGCGAAACTTCTGAACATCTTGTTAAAATTAGGCATTTTGGTGAAAATTTAGCGGCCCCTGCTTCAGGAACCCTGGGCCCCATAAAAATAAAATAAAATAAAATTTTACTTACAGGTCCAGCTTTTTTGCTTGTGACGGTGAAATCTGGACAAAATAACAAATCCTAAAAAAAAAGAGGAATTTAAATTAAAATGTTTTTCTAAAGTGTGGTTCTTACCGCAATGGCGTTTATTAAAGAATGAGCCAGCGGTACTGCATTTTCGCCAGCTTTTTCACCGGCGTTTTCAGGTAGGCTCGTCCAGAAGAAACCGCGCCATTCTGGATCTTCAAAAATGTACGGTAATATTCTGGTAAGAAGCCTGACACAGTTGAGAACTAAAAAAGAAGTTAAGAAAGTTAAAAAAAAATTTAAGACCATTTTTTACCAGTTTGCTGTTCCTGTTGAGTTCTGCAAGAACTATCGACGGCTCGAACGAGCTTTTCAACAGCTTTATAGCAAAGAGTAGCCAAATTCGATGGAGCCTCTTCCCTCAGTGCTCGGATTTCAGCCGCCGGGACCAACGTGAAAACATCCTGGACGTTAGTCACGTTTTCCGACCAGAACTGATCCCAGAAACTGTCATCACCTGCATCAATCGGCTACGACAAAAAACAAATTAACCGACAATTTAAACATCGATTAAACCTCACCTGCGTCTTCGAAGTCAACTGAACGACTGCTTTACGAAAATTCAACTTCGTATCCGTATTTCCCATATTGAAACCCGAAGGAAAAACACAAAAAAGGGAAAAATATTCAGAAATTACCTAAGTTTTCATATATTACACTTCATTTACACAATTGTGTTTAATCAGTCCATATTGCAAATATAATTTTTTTTTAAACTTAATTTTCTTCAAATCTCATTGTTGTCACCTTCGGTGAAAGGCCACATAACATACTGATTATAATCAATGTTGCCTCCTCAAAATTTAAGCTAAAAATCGATTTATTTCGTTAAAAACTTTTTTTTTAATTTTAAAAATTGAATTATAAGGGAAATTTACATCATAATCTATTGATTTTATTAGTTAATTTCGAAGTTTAGGAGATGGTTTTTTATGGGAGGCCCTCCCTTAAAAGTTGGGAGTTTCAATCACTTTATTTTCTTTAAAATGGTTTTTTTAATACCCTAGAATGACTATTATTTTGTATTCGTGTCAAAATTTAGAAGATGGTATTTGGGCCTCCCTTAAAAGTTGAATTTTCTATCTATCATGTAGATTTTCTTATAAGAATAGTTATTGTAATACCCTAGATGGAAGGAATTCAAGTTAGAATATAGGGGACTCCCTTAAAAGTTCAATTTTCTATCTACCATGTAGATTTTCTACCTCAAAAACTAAGTGAAATGAGGGTCAATAGTTATTTTTTGGCCAATAGACAAAAGAAAACAACCAAAAAGGGCGTTTCTTAGCCAACTAACGATAGAAATCGACCAAAATTGGTGTTTGCCAGCCAACTGATAACGGAAAAAAAGGGTGTTTCTTGGCCAATCGACATTCGAAAATGACCAAAAATGGTGTTTATCAGCCAATTAACAAAAGGATGTTTCTCAGCCAACTGATGAAAGAAAACAACCAAAAAGGGTGTTTCTCAGCCAACTGACGATAGAAAGCAACCAGACTTTGGCCAGCAGACGAAGGACAACAACCACAAATGGCATTTCTCAGCCAATCGACATTAGGATATGACAAAAAATGGTGTTTACCAGCCAATCAACGATAGAAATCGACCAAACTCGATGTTTACCGGCCAACAGACAAAGGACAACAACCACAAATTTCCTAGAATCTAGCAATAGTCTAGAAATAGACGAAGGAAACCAACCAAAAGGGTGTTTCTCAGCCAACTGACGATAGAAGTCGACCAAAATTGGTGTTTACCTGCCAACATACAAAATAAAACAACCAAAAAGGGTGTTTCTCAGCCAACTGACAATAGAAATCGACCAAAAAGAATTCAAGTTAGAATATTGGGGCCTCCCTTAAAAGTTGAATTTTCTATCTACCATGTAGATTTTCTTTAGAAATTTGATATTGTAATACCCTAGATGGTAGGAATTCGTTAGAATATTGGGGCCTCCCCTAAAAGTTGAATTTTCTTTCTATCATGTTGATTTTCTTAAAAGAATAGTTATTGTAATACCCTAGATGGAAGGAATTCAAGTTAGAATATAGGGGAGTCCCTTAAAAGTTCAATTTTCTATCTACCATGTAGATTTTCTTTAGAAATTAGATATTGTAATACCCTAGATGGAAGGAATTCAAGTTAGAATATAGGGGACTCCCTTAAAAGTTGAATTTTCTATCTATCATGTAGATTTTCTAAAAAGTCTCTGCCCTCTGCCTTCCATTTCCTCCCTAGCTTCCTATTCACCTCCTCCTCTTTATTTTATATAACTATTTTTATTTTATGTTAATTAATAACTTTTAAATTTTTATCTTTAATTAATCTTTAATGGGCACTTGTACAAATACTTGTAAATCTAACTTGTATATTTAATCTAACTTGTAAGCTTGTAAATTAATTAACCTTTAATGGACACGTCTTGTACAAATACTTATGTAAATCTATGTAAATCTTGTAAATCTAACTTGCTGTAAAGAGCTTTATGCTCATGGCAAATTGGCAAATAAATTATTATTATTAAAAAAGATTTGGTATTTTAATACCCTAGATGGAAGGAATTCGTTAGAATATTGGAGCCTCCCTCACAGAACTACGAAAACTAGTTTTTGTTGTTCTGTGGCCTCCCTTAGAAGTTCAATTTTTTATCTGCCATGTAGATTTTCTTTAAAAATTAGATATTGTAATACCCTAGATGGACGGAATTCCATTATTTTTTGTGGTTTCAAAAAGATGCGTTTATTGGGTCCTCCTTGGTTTTTTGACCAGCAAACCCTTTTTTTAAAGGATTTTTGGTAGTTTTCTTTGAAATTATGGAAACCCCATTTTAACAGGAGTTTTGAACATTTTTTTAACAAAAAAAAAAGTACTGGTTTGAAGAGCTTCCAACGAAAACTTCCTTAAAGAGAAGTATCTATATAGGAGGGGGAAGTATAACGGAGGGGACGTAAAACGTAGTGGGAAGTATATGGGAGGGGAAGTATAACGGGGGGGGGAAGTATAACGGAGTAGGAAGTATATGGGAGGGGAAGTATAACGGAGGGGGAATTATAACGGAGGGGGAAGTATAACGGAGGGGGCAGTATAACGGAGGGGGAAGTATAACGGAGGGGGCAGTATAACGGAGGGGGAAGTATAACGGAGGGGGAAGTATAACGGAGGGGGAAGTATAACGGAGGGGGAAGTATAACGGAGTAGGAAGTATAAAGGAAGGGGATGTAGTAGGGAGGGAAAGTATAAAGGAGAATTTTCCAAGTTTGTTTTTTCGAAAAATTTTCCGTTTTTTTTTTTTTTTTTTTTTTTTTCGAAAAATTTTCAACGTTTTTTGTCCAAAAAAAAAAATTTTCAAAGTTTTTTTTTTCGAAAAATTTTCCGGGTTTTCCTTTTTTTTTTTTTTTTTAACTTCCTTAAATTTTTTTTTTTTTCGAAAAATTTTCTAAGTTCTTTTTTTGAAAAATTTTCAAAGTTTTTTTTGTCAAAAAAAATTTTTTTTTTTTTCAAAAAATTTTCAAAGTTTTTTTCGAAAAATTTTCCGGGTTTTCCTTTTTTTTTTATTTCGAAAAATTTCTAAGTTCTTTTTTTCGAAAAATTTTCTAAGTTTTTTTGTCAAAAAAAAAAAATTTTTTTTTGAAAAATTTTCCGGGTTTTTCTTTCTTTTTTTTTCGAAAAATTTTCTAAGTTCTTTTTTCGAAAAATTTTCTAAGTCTCAAGGTAGAAATAATGGGCTCTTTGGCCTAGGGATGTGCCTCTCGTAAAGGGTAGAAGTACGAAATTTCTCCCTACTAAAAAAAAATTAATGATTAAAAGGTCGCAATTTTTTTACACCAAAAATTCTTAAAAAATATAAGGAGTAATTGGTGAAAATTTGGTGAAAATCGGATTAACGGTTCGGCCGCAGCGAATTTTTTAAAATTTCAAACAGACATATCTCCGCCATTTTTCGAAATTCAAAAATCGCCCTCGTCATATTCTTCTTCACCGGCTAAAGAAATTTGTGTAAAAATTTGATGAAAATTGTGGCCGTAAAGTGTTCCGGAAAAAAATGCTACGGCCGGACGGCCGGAACCACAGACAAAGTTGAGATCGGTAAAGATCAATATTCGATTTTACCCTCCGGGGTCTGGAAGACCCTTCCCCAAAAACCCGACGTCGAGGGTATCGCAATAACTTCTTTAAGGAAGTTAAAACGTTGTTCAAACAAATTTTTTCAAAAACCGAGAAAAAATCGCGAAACTCCAGTTAAAAAAGGAAAAATCATGAAGCTTTTTTATCTGCCACGTAGATTTTCTTTAAAAATTAGATATTGTGATACCCTAGATGGACGGAACTCCATTATTATTTTCATGGTTTCAAAAAGATGCGTTTATTGGGTCCTTCTTGGTTTTTGGACCATTATTATTTCGGTCCTCCTGTTATTAAAGTTGAGTTTTCTGAAAACCATGTCAATTTTATAGTAGTTATTGTATTACCCTCGACGGATGGTTTTTGGTCTTCTAGACCCCACAAATCAAATTTTGATGTAATGTTCAGCCACTTGGGTTAGTAGTTACATAAGAGGTAGTCGTCATTTAAATAATACTAAAAAAAATTTTTTTTAAACAAAAAGAAACATTGTAATAGACTAGACATTTATGTACATAAAATTTACAAAAAAAAAAATTAATTTTCTTTGAAAATATTTTTAAGATCAGGGCGTGTAATTTTATCAGGGTTTCTGGGTGTCGCTTCAGTTGTGTCTTTGACGGAAGTTCTGTTTTCGATCATTTCGTTTTGAATTTTGGCGAAAACCTGCTCGAAGGATTCTTCCAGCGATATTTTGTTTTGTTCAGACAGCGAAAAACTCGACGCAATACATTTTTGTGATAACGTCTGCTGTTTACGGTCGTCCAACCTTCCCAGAGGGCTGTTGCTCATTCTTTTGTAAAACAACCTAAAAATAAAAATTAATACTAAATTTTTTGGTACAGCAAAAACTTACGCTCGAATTTTGTCTTCGGGGTAAAAATATTTTTGATTGGTTCCCGTGATATTTTCTGGTCGTAAACTGGCGGAGTGTCTGGAGGGAACGCTTTGTAGACTTCGTACCATAAAGGTCGCTCTTCTAAAGGCATAGCTCCGGATTTGATAAGACCGGTGATTCTGAAAAAGAAAAAACAGTTTAACTAAAAATGCAGAAATCTTGATGAAATCCCATTTAAAGTCAATTTAAGACCACAAAAACTAAGTGAAATGAGGGTTAATAGTTATTTTTTGGCCAATAGACAAAAGAAAACAACCAAAAAGGGCGTTTCTTAGCCAACTAACGATAGAAATCGACCAAAATTGGTGTTTGCCAGCCAACTGATAATGGAAAAAAGGTGTTTCTTGGCCAATCGACATTCGAAAATGACCAAAAATGGTGTTTATCAGCCAATTAACAAAAGGATGTTTCTCAGCCAACTGATGAAAGAAAACAACCAAAAAGGGTGTTTCTCAGCCAACTGACGATAGAAAGCAACCAGACTTTGGCCAGCAGACGAAGGACAACAACCACAAATGGCATTTCTCAGCCAATCGACATTAGGATATGACAAAAAATGGTGTTTACCAGCCAATCAACGATAGAAATCGACCAAACTCGATGTTTACCGGCCAACAGACAAAGGACAACAACCACAAATTTCCTAGAATCTAGCAATAGTCTAGAAATAGACGAAGGAAACCAACCAAAAAGGGTGTTTCTCAGCCAACTGACGATAGAAGTCGACCAAAATTGGTGTTTACCTGCCAACATACAAAATAAAACAACCAAAAAGGGTGTTTCTCAGCCAACTGACGACCAAAAAGGGTGTTTCTCAGCCAACTGACGATAGAAATCGACCAAAATTGGTGTTTACCAGCCAACAGACAAAGGACAACAACCCCAAATGGTGTTACTCAGCCAATCGACATTCGAAAATGACCAAAAATGGTATTTGCCAGCCAATTAACAAAAGGGTGTTTCTCAGCCAACTGACGATAGAAATCGACCAAACTTGGTGTTTACCGGCCAACAGACAAAGGAAAACAACCAAAAGCGGTGTTTCTCAGCCAATAGACATTAGGATGTGAAATTGGTGTTTTCCAGCCAACTGATAACGGAAAAATGGTGTTTCTCAGCAACGACATTCGAAAATGACCAACAATGGTGTTTATCAGCCAATTAACAAAAGGATGTTTCTCAGCCAACTGACGAAAGAAAACGACCAAAAAGGGTTTTTCCAGTCAAATAGACAAAAGAAAACAACCAAAAAGGGTGTTTCTCAGCCAACTGACGATAGAAATCGACCAAACTTGGTGTTTACCAGCCAACAGACAAAGGACAACAACCAAAAGCGGTGTTTCTCAGCCAATAGACATTAGGATATGACCAAAAATGGTGTTTACCAGCCAACCAACGATAGAAAACAACTGAAAAGGTTGTTTCACAGCCAATCGACGTTCGAAAATGACCAAAACTGTGTTTGCCAACCAACCAACGATAGAAAACGACCAAAAATGGTTTTTGCAGGCCAATAGACAAAAGAAAACAACCAAAACGGGTGTCTCTCAGCCAATCGAAATTAGGATATGACCGAAATTGCCTATATGGCAAACACCAAGCTTGCCAGCAAATTAACGACATAAATCGACCAAAATTGATGTTTAACAGACAAAGGACAACAACCAAAAATGGTGTTTCTTAGCCAATCGACAATCGAAAATGACCAATAACTGTGTTTGCCAGCCAACCAACGATAGAAAACGACCAAAAATGGATTTTGCAGGCCAATAGACAAAAGAAAACAACCAAAAAGGGTGTTTCATAGTTAACTGACGATAGAAATTGACCAAAATTGGTGTTTGCCAGCCAACTGATAATGGAAAAATGGTGTTTCTTGGCCTATCGACATTCGAAAATGACCAAAAATGGTGCTTATCAGCCAATTAACAAAAGGATGTTTCTCAGCCTACTAACGAAAGAAAACGACCAAAAAGGGTGTTTCTCAGCCAACTGACGATAGAAATCGACCAAAATTGGTGTTTGCCAGCCAACTGATAATGGAAAAATGGTGTTTCTTGGCCTATCGACATTCGAAAATGACCAAAAATGGTGCTTATCAGCCAATTAACAAAAGGGTGTTTCTCAGCCAACTAACGAAAGAAAACGACCAAAAAGGGTGTTTCTCAGCCAACTGACGATATAAATCGACCAAAATTGATGTTTACCAGACAACAGACAAAGGACAACAACCAAAAATGGTGTTTCTCAGCCAATCGACAATCGAAAATGACCAATAACTGTGTTTGCCAGCCAACCAACGATAGAAAACGACCAAAAATGGATTTTGCAGGCCAATAGACAAAAGAAAACAACCAAAAAAAGGGTGTTTCATAGTTAACTGACGATAGAAATTGACCATAATTGGTGTTATCAGCCAACAGACAAAAGAAAACAACCAAAAGGGTGTTTCTCAGCCAACCGACGATAGAAATCGACCAAAATTGTTGTTACTGGCCAACAGACAAAGGAAAAAACCAAAAATGGTGTTTCTCAGCCAATCAACTTTCGAAAATGACCAAAAAGGGTGTTTGGCAGGCCTACTACAGATAGAAAACGAGCAAAAATGACATTTGCAGGCCAATAGATAAAAGAAAACTACCAAAAAGGGTGTTTCTCAGCCAATCAAAATACAGAAAAAATAATTCGAGCAAAATTAGAATTTTACCGACCAACAAAAAAGGACGTTTTCAAAACAATAAATTTGAAGCCCTGTTGAGAGGGACATAGGCCTCAATCACCAACTTATCACATATCATACTATTTCGGATCTAATGTTCATTCCCCATATTCCCAAAAATTTGAACAAAACCATACCTAGAATAAATGGTTCCAATTTTTTCAAGTCTGCTCTGCGCCATGGTACAGCAAAAAACTTATAAAATTTTTCAGTCTATACAGTTAGGAGGGGGATGTAAAAAGGTTACAATCCAACAGGTTTGGCCTGTTCAGCCACCCATGTGGTCTCCCAGTTATGAGTTATAGTATTTTTGAATTTTTTTATTGTTGATTATTGATTTCCACTTCTTTTTTTTTTCTCAATATTCAAGTACGTAGTTAAATTTCCTCATTTATTATTGTATTTTGATGTTTATTTATATTTTAAATTATTTAATTCTTATTTATAGAAATCTATAAATCATTGATTTTTTTGGAAGTTTAGACGTTTACTTGGTAAAATAGGTGATTCATTATTTTTTTATGGTTCTAGACTCTTGATAGGGAAAAGTTGTGTGAAAATGGGAGGAATATTATTAAAAAGGGGGGCGCATGTGTAGAAAGTGGGGGTGGGGAATTGGAAGGTGTCCCCGAGTTCTCTTATTTCTATTGTATTCTCCGTTTTTCAGTATTCCGCCTCTGAAAATGGCTGGAGTACATTCGATCTCTGAATCTGAGCCGTGCAGAGTCATGTGATAAGCGCCCAAGCCCCAAAGGACTAATTCAAGTAAAAACCTTAAATTTCTTTTATTCCAGGACTATAAAATGGATAAAGAAAAACGCGTTTATAAAATTGTCCTCACTGGAGGTAAGTGCGAAGCATGTGCTTTTTTAGAATTTCAATTTTTTTTTTAAAGGTCCATGCGGCGGAAAAACGACCGGGCAGGCGAGACTCAGTACGTTTTTCGAGAACCTGGGATGGAAGGTGAGAAAAAAACATATTTTAATATTCATTCTTTTGTTTAAAGGTCAGGAAAATTTTTAAAAAAATATTTAAATTTCATTTTAAGCCAATTTTCCGGCTTTTTAGTACGTTATCGCGATATCTTTTACAGGTATTCCGGGTCCCTGAAACGGCTACTGTACTCCTCAGGTACAAAAATCAAATTTAAATAAAAGTTTCAGACTTCATATTTCTGAGACAAAATAGAAAAAAATAGATTAAAAATATAAATATCGTAGAATTAATTTTGTTTATTTGTTTTCAGCGGCGGTATAAAGTTCTCCGATCTTTCCGAGGAAGAAGGTACGTCTTTTATTATTTTCTATTGCATGTCAATATGCAATTTAATTAATTTGTCAACATGCGACTTTTTTAAAAAGGGTTATTTAGTGCATGGTACGGTTCTATAAATGGCCTGTTGTGTATTTTTATTGTATTGTCTTATGCCCAGGGCGTTTTGCCAAAATTTCACAATTTATGTTTTTTAAGCATGATTTAAATTGTTCTTATGAATGGTTTAATTATGTTCAAAATGAGGAGTTCAGCGATTTTGATGCTATCTTTTGAAAATTCGTGTTCTCAGCGAAATGAATCAGGAATGCACATGGCTTGCTAAAAAGATTTTTTTTTCTTTCTATTTTAAGACTTCTAAAAGGGTTTTTGAACAACTTAAAATTGATTTTTTTTTTCTTCCTTAAGATTAAGAAATTTATTGAATTTTTCACTGTTGGGACAGTTAGTAGGTCGTGGGTTCAAATTTTTACCATGTATTTTATTTTGAAATTATTCTGGAAATCTGGTTTTATGGCAAATTCTGAAGGCCATAAGTTAAACAATGAACTTTCTTTTGAGAAATCCTATCTGCTAGATTTTGTCAGTTTTTTCCCTATCACTTCCATAGGCAACAACGTTTTTAACGTAAGGTGGCGTCTCCAGGAGTACACCAACCGGACAGGCACCCTTACCGTTCAACCGATTCTACTAGTGAAGTGATTTAATTGTAATTTTTTAAATTTATATTTCATCGACATTCATATGTGATAAACGTAAGTAAAAATTTAAACGTTTTTGAATATAATACAATAAGTTGAATGCCACTTCTTTTATTAGATCTTGCAATAATTTTGATTTTGATTACGTGTACATGAAGCGTACAGCCCATATTTGTTCATCTTTTCGTCAAAATTAAATTTTATGCGTATTTAAACGAAATAAAATTGTTGTTATTACGAAAAATAGGCATTTAAAATGAAATTTAAGTTATCAGAACATTAATTAGTGCTTCGGCTTGCGAAATACAGGTGATTCTATTCGGCTTGTAAAGAGGCCGGCAGAATGCCTTCTCCTCTGGATGGCATATAATATAAGTTACCTACATAATATTAAATTTGGTACTTGGTTGAAATTTACAATATTATGTTTTATAAAAGTACAGTTAGGTGTAGAATATTTAACGATTAATAAATTATCCTTATTGTTATTTGCCCTGTTCTTTTAGAGTTAACTATTTATTATTAATCTTCTTAAATAATTTTGTTTTATAAACAAATTATTAGATGTCATCCAATGAAGTTTTCGTTAGTATCAACGAGCTGGAAGGGAAAACCTGGGAGGAGATTCTGCAGACCTACGGGATTTCCGACCAACAGGCCGAAGACTCCGAATTTGACGGAGACAGCGATGCAGATGATTCCTTCCCCACCCGCACTCCGGCCAAAAGACCTCGACGAGAAGATCCTTCGACAAGTTATATAGCATCTTCTTCAGCATCTTCTGGTTAGTATTTGACATGAGTTAATACTCGAGTTATTCATTTTGTAATTTTTAGGAGATTCATTCAATGAAGGAGACGACTCAGAAGATGAAATAAGCGAGCCCATAGTTCGTCCAAAAATACCTATTGATCTTCCTTTCATAGACTCTGACCATGACTCCGACTCCGATCCTGAAATGGACTTTCCTAAGTGGCGGAAATGTAATGGAAGTCACATCGCTAAAAAATTTCGTACGTCACAATTTGATCAGCCCTTTGGTACTACACGAACAATCGACTTTTCCAAGCCAGCGGAAATATTTTTTAATTTTTTCACAATCGAACTTTTACAATTCATTTGTGACCAGTCAAATTTGTATTCTAATCAAAAAGGCCAAATCTAAATCTTCATATCGAAGAACTTAAAGCATTTCTTGGTATTCTCATAATTATGGGTTTTCATCAGCTTCCATCTATACGGCTTTATTGGTCTGTAATGTTAATTATCATGTTGAAAGGATTGCCAAAATTATGTCTTTAAGAAGATTTCTTACTATTTTAAGATACCTTCATTTAAATGACAATGCCAAAATGCCGAATCGTGACGCCCCCGACTATGACCGCCTTTACAAAATTAGACCCTATTTGAGCCAATTTCTTTTGAAGTTTCATGAACTATTTAATCCGAGCAGATTTTTAGCGGTTGACGAAAGCATGATAGCCTTCAAAGGGAGGTCGTCACTAAAACAATACATGCCGATGAAACCGATTAAAAGAGGATTCAAGATATGGGCATTGTGTTGCTCGCTCACGGGATATATGCTAAGCTTTGATTTTTACAGCGGCAAGGACCAAAATTCCGGGAGCAGTATTTCGTTAGGCGAAAAGGTTGTTCTGAAATTGCTAAATGGCTTCGAAGGATTAAATTATTGCATTTTTTTGACAGATTTTTTAGCTCTTTTCGACTTATTAAACAACTCCTTGTGAAAGGATTTTTTAGTTGCGCCACAATTTTAACAACTAAGAAATTCTTTCCTAAGGATTTTTTAAAAGCGGACAAGTCTTTGAAGTATGGAGAAAAAGATTTTGTTGTCACTAATAATTATAGCCTCATAAAATGGAAAGATAAGGGAACGAAATCGGTTTGCGTTGTTTCGTCGATAGATGACCCGTCCGAGTCAACGCCAATTCACCGAAAAAATAAGATGGGACAAAAAGTGGCGGTAGACTGCCCCACCCATGTAAGTACTTATAACAAGTACATGGGTGGGGTAGATCTATTCGATCAGTATATGGCCTACTATTCAACACAGTGGAAGTCCAAAAGGTGGTGGTTGAAAGCCTTCTACTACTTTTTGGACGCCTCTGTTGTTAATTCTTATATCATTTATAAACACGCCATTCAGGCTCAAAAAGGTAAAGCAATGCCTCAATTAAAGTTTAGAAGTGAATTGGCTGATACTCTCATATATAACTTTTCTTCACGAACCCGATCTGGTACTGCTCCCAGGAATAAATTAAATTTAAAAAAAGAGCTAGACCAGAATTCCGCTCATTTGCCTACTAAATCAAAGCAAAGGCGTTGTCGACAGTGTAGCACCAAAAAAAATCCAAGGCGAAGCATTTATGTCTGCACCACTTGTGATGTTGCTCTCTGTATGCCTGAGTGCTTCAAAAATTTCATTTACCAATATCGAAGTGAAAAGTCCATTTCCACTTCCATCTAGTTGTTTTTTTCTTTGTCTTTCTTTCCCAAAAGAAAAATTGTAAATAGGTATCTACCTAGTCTAAAACCAAAGAATTATAACCTCTTTTCTAGTCGGTTTTTGTGTTAAATCTGACCAAAGAAAAAGAAATTGAAAGTTTATAAATATTTAAAGAAATTTATAGTATGTAATTTAAAGAATTTATAGAAATTTATACTGTTGATATTTTCATTTGTATCTTGTTTATAAATTATTTTTAAACTATGCGTGTCAGTTTTAATTTCCTTACAAAATATACACGAATTGAAATGAAATTTAATTATTACAATAAAATTTGGTAGGTACTCATATAATTAGATTTTAAAAGGGTGTACTCTCAGGAAGTACACTATGCATTAAAGACAAAGTACCCTAGAAAGGTTATGAAGCGGTTGGTGTACTTCACGGAAGGACACTTTATTTTGATGATTTCCCTAATAAATCAATCCTTTTTGTTGAAATTAACTATTCAATTATTAATAATTGTCCATTAAATCATAAAAACATAGTGTTTTACAGATTCCAGTTATTTTTAATAGTGTGCATATAGAGTTCAGGCGGGTGTACTCTCGGGAAGTACACCAAGCGTTACCGCTTTTTTCTTCATTTTTCTTCTGACCTATAAAGGGTTAAAATGATGATTTTTTTTTTTCCTTTAAGATTAAAGAAAGTTATTGAATTTCACTGTTTGGGACAGTTAGACTAGGAGGTCGTGGGTTCAAATTTTTACCATGTATTTTTATTTTGAAATTATTCTGGAAATCTGGTTATGGCAAATTCTGAAGGCCATAAGTTGACAATGAATGAACTTTTCTTTTGAGAAATCCTAACTCTGCTAGGTTTTGTCAGTTTTTACCTATCAATCCATAGTTTTGGATTTTTGGGCATTTTCTTAACTTTTTTGGCCTAAAAACACCATTTTTATCCAAATTTTTGGTGCTAACTCTGCTAGGTTTTGTCAGTTTTTACCTATCAATCCCATAGTTTTGGATTTTTGGGCATTTTCTTAACTTTTTTGGCCTAAAAACACCATTTTTATCCAAATTTTTGGTGCTAACTCTGCTAGGTTTTGTCAGTTTTTTACCTATCAATCCCATAGTTTGGATTTTTGGGCATTTTCTTAACTATTTGGCCTAAAAACACCATTTTTATCCAATTTTTGGGTGCTAACTCTGCTAGGTTTTGTCAGTTTTTTACCTATCAATCCCATAGTTTTGGATTTTTGGGCATTTTCTTAACTTTTTTGGCCTAAAAACACCATTTTTATCCAAATTTTTGGTGCTAACTCTGCTAGGTTTGTCAGTTTTTACCTATCAATCCCATAGTTTTGGATTTTGGGCATTTTCTTAACTTTTTTGGCCTAAAAAAACACCATTTTTATCCAAATTTTTGGTGCTAACTCTGCTAGGTTTTGTCAGTTTTTACCTATCAATCCCATAGTTTGGATTTTTGGGCATTTCTTAACTTTTTGGCCTAAAAACACCATTTTTATCCAAATTTTTGGTGCTAACTCTGCTAGGTTTTGTCAGTTTTTACCTATCAATCCCATAGTTTTGGATTTTGGGCATTTTCTTTTTTGGCCTAAAACACCATTTTTATCCAAATTTTTGGTGCTACATGTGTTTTTATCCAAAAAACCTTCATTTTAAACAAATTTTGGGCCCTTTTGAAGATTTTTTGTTTGGAGATCCCTGAATACTCAAATTTACTAGTTTTCTTTGGGTTTTCAGCTGAAAAACTTTCTGTTTAGTTGATTTTCCGAGCTTTTCCTGCTGTGCATCCTCGAAATAATAATAGGGAGGAATAAGACCCGAAATTTATTAACTTCGATATTTAATAAAAATGGATTTGTAACTTGAATAATTAAATTAAAAAAAAAAAAAAAAAAAAAAAAAAAAAATCTGGACGTTTTTGTCTACTTATAGCCTAGGAACTCCCAATAATTGGATTTCCAGGATTGTTTGGGCTAAAAAATTGTCTTACTCGAAGAGAAGTTATTGTGATACCCTTGATGGATGGTTTGAAAATTGTCTTACTCGAAGAGTAGTTATTGTGACCCTTGATGGATGGTTGAAAATTGTCTTACTCGAAGAGAAGTTATTGTGATACCCTTGATGGATGGTTTGAAAATCGTCTTACTCGAAGAGTAGTTATTGTGATACCCTCGGTAGATGATTTGAAAATACTTTTTTTTTTCTTTTTCTTTCTTTCTCGAATAGAAGTTATTGTTTTACCCTGATGGATGGTTTAAAAGTTGTCTTACTCAAACAGAAGTTATTGTGATACTCTTGATAGATGATTTTTCAAGATTAATCGTTTTCTCAAAAAGTAGTTAGGTAATACCCTCAATAGATAGTTTCTGCTAAAAAACACCTGTTGATTAAATATTTTGGTTTTTTACAAAAAAAAAAACCCTTTACTGGATTTTTGGGCGGTTTTTTCTTTCATTGAAATATTTTAACACAATTCAGACCCTTTTTTGAAGTTAGTTTGACCCAAAATTATTTTAAATAAAACCCTTTTACTGCACAAATCCTATTGCATTTTTAGACATTTCTTTGATTTTTTGTCCCAAAAATTCCTTTTATGAATTTCTGGAGTTTTTTTATATTAGATGGAAAAAAGGATTTTTTATTTTATTTTTTGCTCTGCAATGTGGATGCCGAATATTCAGTTAATTTCTTTTTAATGTCTAATTACGTTGACCTTCCTTTTGATATGAATTGACGTTGCCCTAATGAAATTACGTATTTAAAAACTTGGACGTTCAAATATCTCTGAAAAAAAAGTTTTAATAATAAAATGAGTTGTAAAACTGCCAGTTAACATCAAGAAGAAAACATCAGAAGAAATTGAGAACTTGCCAAATACTTTCGATTATAAAATTTTTTTTCCATGTTTAGTCTAGAATTATTCATTTCGTCTGGATATTTGTTTTGTCTAGTATATCTTCTTACTCATCAAACTGAAAAAATTGTTTGTTTTAAAAAAAAGTTTTTTTTTTTTAGAATCTTAGATTGGTCCCGTTTTAAGCCCTAAACCTGTTAAATTAGAGAAGCCAGACAGGATCCAGGTAAAAGTTGACTACCTGGATTATAAGAATAAAAATGTTTTTTAAAAAAAAGAAATTTCGTATCTTCTATTTAAAAGGTCTTGAAAATCCAATAAAATACGTTTGGCTTCATTCTAATAATAAAACTTAAATCAATTTTACTTATTCTTAATTCAATCAAAATATCATTAACTAACGACTTAATTAGTAGACAAAATAAACTATCAATTTTGAGTTTTCTATCAACACAGTTATAAAAGTTCATTATTG
>JACGAQ010002331.1:0-42818 GCA_014119065.1 Orius insidiosus
GGCAGGTACGCAGGTCGAATTTACTATCGACCGCCACTGACGGCTTGATAAAAGAAACGGATCTTTTTGACACTGCTGCGCCTGCAAGACTCATTTCCGAAAACCGTCTTTCGAGGGTATCGCAATAACTTTCATTCGAGGAACTTTATTATATCTTCTCAAATTAGCTGTTCGCGTTAAACTATTTTTATAAGGACAGATAAAAAAAATCTCTTTTTGGAAAAAGTCTGCCGAGGCAAACGAAAACGCAACAATGGAAAAAAAATTATTATCTCGTATCTCCACCCTTCAGCTCCTTTCGGTCACCTTCTTTGATAAGGTTCTCATTAACCTAAAAATTTGGGCCTCTTGCCATTTTGAATCTTATCGAAGAGCTACAAGCTCACGTAATAAAATGGGTTCGGTTTGATCCAACGTCTACAAAATATGTCCTTCACTTAAAAGCTTCCCAAAAAAATAATAAATATCCGAATGGTTGTGACATGTGGGTAAATATCTTCTTTTAAAATATGCATGCCTTTTATTCCTCCGTAGGCAACATTTTAAAAATATTATGCGAGTTTTATCAATATTTCTATTGAATAAATAAATCAAATGAATAATTAAAATAAACTTGCTCATTTCATATCAAATGCACATCATTATAATAAAACGATCGAAATTTCATTCTAATAAATTTCATTTAATGGATAAATCTAGGACTTTTTTTTTGAATTTTATATCAAATTGCAACATATGTTGCATAATAAAAAACTTCAAAAAAAAACGTCGATTTATCATAAAAACGTCGATAATTTCTAAATTCACACTAAAATTTCATTAAAATAAAAATCATCTAAAAATGAAAGCTAAATTTTTTTTTCTGCATTGACGAAATTTTGGGTCCTATCAATGTTTTCCTTGTAAAATCTTAATTTTTTTTAATATTTTAAACTTTTAGCACGTTGATTAAAATATGTAATTATTTACATTATGACATTAATTGATGTGAGTTTTCTTTGAATTGTTTGCTTATTAGTTAATAACGTTTTGTTCCTTTAGAAAATATTTGTTGAATATGACGTATTTATTCTTTTAGCATGTTTTCTTAATTTTAAATTATAAAGCAACTAACACTTTAACCCAGTTCTTAGTGGGAGGTGAGATATAGTTACTCGAGTAGATACATCGCGTGTCATCTTTTACCGTCGATGCTTTCACTCTCGAGACTGAACTCTCTTCAAAAATGATGAAAAGTCCATTTCCCTTATTACATTTATTTTCCCTGGTATTTTCTGGGTGGAAAATAATGAATAAGCCGAAAAAAAGAGACTCTTTAGGATTTTTGAGACTCCCTAATCCGGCCGGGACCAAACTAAACAACCCCTAATGAGGAAAAATATCACCTTCTTTTCCGGCTGCTGCTAGAAGATGAAACACGAAGTTTTCATCGAGTAAAACTTGCCTTCTAACTTCTCCATTTGATCAAAAATCTTCTCATGTTTGAACTGCGAGGTTGGAATCATCGATGGTAAAAACCCCACTGAGTAGATTTGCCCTTAGTTATAAGGAAAGTAAAAAAATAAATAAGTAAAACTGGTAGAACTTTTTTTGATACACTCAATTTAACAGATGACAAGTCTATTTCAGTTGAATTTAATACTTCAGCCTTTTTCCGTTTTTATACGAATTTTTAAGGCATGATGCATGAAGAAAATAATAACGCCAAGTAAGTTTTGCCCTAAAAATTGGTTAAAAATTTCTTTTAAGCTACCCTTCGAGGTCATACTGGAAAAAAATCTACTATTCTTCCTAAGAAAGAATAATTTCATTTTTGGATACCTTCAGGGAAGTCACTTTTTGGAGAATCTCATATTCTCGTTTTCTTAAAAGAATTAAAACATTTTGAGTTGTTAATTATATGAGACGGTTTTGTCAAAAGTGGTTGGATTTTAAGTAGTTATGATAATTTTAAGGTTTGATTTAGGTTGAGGGGTTGGGGATGAGGACCTCAGTAGAATACCTTGGCTGAAAGCCATTCTCCTCTTGATGTCACGACTTACCTACTCTTAAGTGATTAACGTGATTTATACCTCTTGGCTGAGCCAACGTACCCAAATTGCTCTCATGTTACTCGATTTTTATTAAACAACTATTTTGTTATAACAATTTCTTCGAGAAAGATAAGAAGTCAATTTAAACTCCGTCGCCAATAGAAACTGATATAGGACGGACAGTTTGATCTATCCAGTCTATTGTCGGTGTCAAACGACTGGAACTGATGTCTGATTTACGCTTTATACTTTCTCGATCCGCTACATTCATTTTAAATCAATTTTTTGTTTTTTGAAAAAACACTGATGTAAATTTCAAAAATGGGAATGATAACATTATTAATTTTTTTATATTAATTTTTCACAGATAAGGTGAAGAAAAAATATGGGAACCTCGGTGCTGCGGTAGTGATGGTGGAATTGGAAAAGGCCTCTGGTGCGGGTCTTGGGATCTCATTGGCCGGCCACAAAGATCGGACCAGAATGGCCGTCCTTATCTGTGGCCTTAATCCGTCCGGTCTGGCCTACAACTCTGGTGCTCTTCAGGTCGGCGATGAAATTCTTGAGGTATGAAGCTTTTACTATTTTTATTCAATGGATTCATCGGATCATGAGAAAAAACCCGCAGCGCATGATAAGGGCTTATCATATACCCCACGTGCGCGTTGCGTGACCTCATGATCCGATGATTTTCAACTTCTATGTTAAGCGCCATTAGAGTAACGATCAACCGGAACCCCCCCCCCCCCAATACAAAATCCGAATTGGCAATTGGAAGAAAATGGAGGTTCAAGTCTGAAGATGTAGGTTTAAACCGTATAATGGAGCAATTACAAGGTGTGCCAGGTGGAAGGGTCAAAGAGGTTAGTTGAGAGTTGTTCCGATTCCTCGTCCCTCCTTCGAACATCCAAGGTACCTGACTCAGTTTCTAATCTCTAATTCCATTTCGTGCAAATCGTATCATCCGAAAACCCTCCCATATCTACGATGTTTATTAATTTCATGCCGATTACGATCAGAATGACTAGAATATCAAATCGTGCCACGAAGTTGGAGTATGGTAATGAACAATAGAAGCCAGCAAGTCCGAAAAGAGGCTCTGATTGGAAAACCATTTAAAACGTGAGAGGAATCCCTAACATGGTGATATTTTCGTTTAATTTATAGTCCATTATAAACCACCCGGCTTTTTTCTCTCTCCCTAGAACATAACATAATTAAAAGTCTTTTTTTGGCGTGCTCGGGATTTTGAACTCGCGACATAAATTGCCCAACTGCTACACCTATTATTTTCGGTTTTGAAACGCTTCAGTGGAGGTATGGATTACCGCATTCCAAGTGACAACCCTCTCTGCCATCCCCTTCCCACCGTTAGCGTGCTGCATCGTTCATTAATCTTGCAGCCCTAACCCATTCAAACGTCAAAAACAGGATTGACGATGGATTTAAAAGCGTTCCTCCCTTGATCTCGATCTTCGAACATTTTGTTACTCATGAAATTATCACCTTTCCCTTTACAATTTATTTTTCCCGTTTATAAATAAAATTTTCACGAAGCTTAGACTATTAATTAAAGCTTATTTTGAATCTTCAACCATCAAAATAACGCCCACCTCATTTCGTTCACACGGGCTTCCCCGCGAGGCACATGTGGTTTAATATTGACGGCAACGCTTCCCTAATTTAGTCGATTAAAATTTACAACACAACCAACGTTCCCCATTTGAGGTTAGAAACCGTAAAGATATATCTCACCTTTAAGTTTAGTAGGTGTTCACTGAAGAGAAAACAAGTAGGGACATAGAATCAACGCTTGAAAATGTTTTATTCTTCTACTGCGTCGGATTCCAACTCGATTCGATTGCACCCTGCTGTCTGGTTGACTGCATAACTTATCGGATTCCAACAATCATTTCCTATCCTCTTTGAAATAGTACGGGCTGTCCGAACTATCATTTGAATTTTTTCCCAAAAGCACTCGGGGATCGCGAAAAGATGATAAATCCAAAGCGCGAAAACTAGCATTTCTAACATCGCGGGGACCGACATTTCCTCGCTATTGTTCCTCTACGCCATTGTTAAGCTTTTTATTTCGTTGAAAAGACGACGCTAAAAATGTTCCGAAAAACAAAAGAATGTAAAAAGTCGGCAGACAGTGTTCTAATACATAAAAAAATCCACTCGCCTTTCTATATGTCCAAAAACACGAACAACCACGTCCTTTATTCATGTTACTTCCTTGGAAAAGGATCTTCATTCTCGGGGGAAAATACGAAACAATGTTTGGAATTCTACTAGTAAAAATGGGACTTTACGACCTTCTCTACTGGATTAGCTTTCACCCCAGACTTAACCGAATTAAGCCCTTTACTTGTCTTTCCAAGTATAAAATGTAACAAAAGGATTTTAATTGTAAGTAACAGAACGAGATCTCACCTCCGGCTCCTCTATCTTGAATGCATTTTTTTCTTCGGGGTGATAATGAGGTTTTTGAGCTTCCCAAAGTTAGTGATGACAATTTAGGATCCCCTTGTCAGTTAAAAGCCACGTCCTTTTGTTGAAAGTCAAGAATCGATTTTACTCTCTCGAGATATTAGAAGGCTTTCATTTATGTGTCGTCACGACAGGTCGGTTCATTAACGTTAAATCCGAGCGCAATAATTACACTTCCCTAATTTCAAAGATAGCGCTTTCGAGGAGAGGTGTGAGTGAAAAGGTTCACGTCAAACGCAGAACAGTGAAGCTTTAAGACTGACTCTGTCTGTTCTTGATAACTTCTTTAAACGATGACGAATCGCGTTTAGTTAAGCTCTCGAACAACTCCCTTTTAATATGCACACGTCTGTCTTTTTTTCCTATTCTCTTCTAAAAGTCGCCCTCCTTCCGGTTTACCCGTCGACGGGCGGAAATTAAGTATTTCTGAGAAGGGAAGTGTCATAGGAAAAGATCCGACATCCTTCAATGTAAAACCGAATTTCCTCAACTCATTAAAATATAGAATGCTGTTCAATTAATTTTTGCCTTTCATCCTAATTAGCTAATTGAAGTAATCTCACTGGTTTAGTATTCATTGAAAACCGACTTTTTCCAGCTTTTGTTTGCCTACCTGGAGCCATCTTCAAGATAGGACATTTTTTCGGGGAAAAAAATTAATGGTTTCTTGACCTCACCGTAGTCAGTAACCTCAATTTGTCGAAAGAAAATGGGAAATGATCGCAGGCGATGGATTTCTCCTTAGGATCAAAGCCTCAAGTTTGCAGGCTCGACCGATAAAGTTCTCGACTTTCCTTCAACCTAAACACTCCAAGAAAAAAAAAAGAACTTTTCATTTTATTAGTTTACCCAGAGTTTTGAAAATTAGTTCATTTGAAAAAACAGTGGAATACCAATTGGACATATCGAATTAAAACGGGGGTGGCTTTGAGCCTCAGGAATTTTCCCTTTTGAGCTCGAATTCCGACCACCCTAACCACTGCCCATCGTTGTTGACGCAACGTTTTTAGGTCATCGATGTTGTCCGAATGAATTCAAGTAAACCTCGTCGACCAACCATTTCGAGAAACAAAGTAAATATTATAACGAAAATTCCTATCAGAATGTATTAATTTACCTAATATTTATTTACTTTTAATTTTTATTGCGTCCATATTCCGCAAGTTTATTAAATTTACTATCTATTTAATTAATATTTATTGCCTTTTTTTCATAATAGCTTTTGAATTTTGTGTATGTGTGTAAATTAATTTTAAAATGTATATAATTAATCAAACATAACATTTCATGGATGATTTTTTTTTCTAAAAAAATCTCAGATTAAAAATACTTTTCTTTTTAAATATATCGATCATTAGTAAATTGACCCTCGTAGTCTGGGAGAACTATTTATGAAAACCTTCATGCTAGGGTATTCAATATTTGTCAAATTTAAAAATAAGACGAAGATTTATGAGCAGAGAATGTTGATGAAAAATCTTTTCGAAATTGAATAAAGAAATCGTTTATCGAGTATTGTGATTTATCGCCCTCGTAGAAAGGGTGGTTTCGTGTAAAGTGAGGCATATTTTAAGAGGATAAAGAGTGAAGAACGTAAAGTATTAAATGGACGTATAAGAAGGTAGAAGATGGCACTGATCCTTCCTTTTTTGAAAGGTTTTAGAATTTAAAAAGCACTTTAACCTCCTCTCAAGTTTTTCGACGGATCTCTTTAAAATGAAAGTTCTTATTAAAAATTAACTGTGAGCCCTCATTGAACCTCAGTGTCACCCTCCGGTCTCCGAAGTTTTAATTTTAAGTGAATACTTAAACGATCACGAACCCTCTTAACGCCTTTTCTAGGTTCGGTAAAAAGAGCCCTGATTTCGACTTTAAATTAGATAGGAAAACGAGAAAGGGCACCGTCGGAATCCAAGTGAAAGCCGTTATATTTGCACTTTAATTTACACTAATTAATTTGCTTTAGACTAGAGCTTAATTAAAACTCGAGTACTCGTAAAAAAAACGCCATGAGCTTCATCACCTCGCTACATTAAGCCTTGGAAGCCTTAACGATAATCCAAAAGGGATTTTCGATCCGGGGCTTTGGATGGAAAAAAAATTAAATAACGATTTCTCTTTTTTAATCAATATACGATTAATACTGCGTTAAAACGGAGATTACATATCTAGACCATCGCAACATTTTCCCTTCAGTTTTATTTTTTTTCCCAACCCGGAAGCGTAAATCATAAAAACCGACGAAGGTTGACCTAGATAAAATAAATTTCATACCCTCTTAGATAATCTAAAGTTTGCTTGTTATAGTTGACAGATGTCGGGTTGTAAGTGAAAAGGTCTCTCTCATATCATGTTCGAAATCATTCAAGTCAGCAGCAAAGTTGCAATTTATTGCGATCTTTTTAACAGTCTTCTTGAGATCATATCAAGTTTATGACCTAATTCTTAATTTTCGCGGAGGACCTTCCTCTAAAACCACTTATTTCAAATATAAGAGAATGGTCTTCCAGGTACCTCGGGTCAATTTGACCAGTGGTTTTTATCGATCTTAACTTCTTAAGTGTAGATGCGGATGAACTTAGTGCAATTTTCATCGAATTTCGTTCAAGCTATTACTTACTACGCTTTGCTCGTCTTCGCCCTACACTTTATCCGGAATACATGTTAAAACCTTAACCGTCAATCATAATAGAAAGGATGTCATCCTTTATTTGATAAAATGGAATAGAATTTAGGTTCTTTTACAAGCGGCACTAATAATGAATATGTCACAAGAATGACTGATGGACTCCCTTTTCAACTCGTCCCTACGTATGAGCGGAACTAATTCCCCTCCGTCCCTTTCCTAAAAACGAAGTCTAATAATTGAGAATATTAGCAGTAATTTTGTATTATTTTGACTTTACGGTTGTATCAGACATGTTTTGTTAGAGTTAGCGTAAAACCCGCAATGCTCAACGGTCTGACTGGTTGTATCCGTCTTTTATGCTGTGAATCGAAGCTTCCCCTCCGGAATCGCCTACAGTAACTATCGGCCCTTTTTCCCTTCTTTCTCTTCTTTCGTTTTTTTTCTCCCCATAAATAATATTGGAATTGAGGATTGCTCATTTTCTCTATTTAACTCAGATTTTTGGATTATCCGAGATTTCTTAAAATTTAGTCTTGGGACTGTCCGTCTGTGGGTGATTTTGCCGGAACTCCAAATTTTTTTTATTTCATTGATTTAAATGAGTTCTTACAAAGAGGAATGATTTATTCTTCAGAAGAAGTTCCAAAAGAAGTGAGAGATAAAGGAAAAAAATTAAATTAAAAGTTTTTACGTAATTTTTCATACCTTCTTGACGATTAAATGGACGCGTAATAGTAATAAAATTTAAGTTTTAATAAATAATTAATTTTAAAAGTTTCGGCTGAAGAAAAAGTTTTCATTGTTATTTAAATGATATGACTTGTACCTTTTCTCGTGGAATTTTCCGTCGAAGCGGGGATTCAATTGCCTCGTGGATGATCAATGGAGTTAACGATCCCCCCTGGGAATCTTCCCTATCTTCTTGACATTTTATAACGAATGAGCTTGACGATGTTTCTTGAAAGAAAACCGGGGGAAGCGAGATGATTTCTATGAAAAAAAATTAAGGTCAAAATTTAAAAAGGTACCTTTGATTCATTTTTGTTACTGATTATTTTCAAAAAATTTGTTTCGTTGTGCCGGACGGTGATCCTGAAAAATTAGGGACGGACTAGGAAACTTAGTTGTCTTTCTGATAAATTTGTTTGATTCTTCGCGTTTATTGGACTAGTTTGATTTTGAAAAAGGAGATTTTTTTAAATTCTTTCTGAGGTCAAAGAAAAAGAAATAAATAGAAATCTAATCTCAATTTAAGATACGATTTTGGCTGGGAGCTGACGGAAAAAAGACGGGTGTGCACGGAGCAATCTCCTTGGAGCGTATAAAAGAGAAATAACGGCGACATATGTTAAAGTTTAAGGATGCGGAAAAAAGAGGGAATAATGTGACATTTAAATTTCTTATCCAATGGAATAAATAGGGGTATTGGGAAAAACATAGGAAACGGAGTAAATGGCCTTCGAGTTGTCCGTTTGCCGACCGACAAAAGTAAACGGCTGAGTCATTGAATTGGCTTGAGCCCTTTTTTGTTCTAGTTTGCTCTCCTTTCGTACCTTTATTCAGAAAGGGAAGAAGAAAAAAAAACGTTGAGGTAAAATTATTGTCGCATGGCCGAACCCTTCTTATGTGCTCGACCGTTAAAAAATAAACGAGTATGTGTCCCGGATGATTTTAACGAAAAGGAGATCAAACGGGATACTATCCCATGTTTATCTCTTCTGCATTCAACTTTCTTAACTCATCCCACAGAGAAAAAGAGTTCTTGGTTTAATATCAGTCGGTTTACTACAGAAATCTTTCTTCCAGAAGGCTTTTCAAAGTATCTTCTCATTAAAAATACTTGAAAAGCCAATAATATTGTTTAAATTAGCCCAGGATAGTCGGAAGTCACTATAATCCGTCTAACCTGATTACAGCTACAGGCAACACTGCGATGTGGTGCTTTTGTGAGATCCGCTCTAGCCCGGCCATCATTATTGGCCTAATCAAAATTTAATTTATATTTTTTTAAAGCCAATTTGAACTCTATAGGGTGACCAATTTTCTTTGATGTATTTGAAGGGAGTGTAAACATAATTTTCTTCATTAAAACGGGACGGGTTTGAGTTTGATCGGGTAAAGGAGGAAGTGGAAGAGGCGGTAATTTCCAAACTTGTCAACTTCCGAAAGCACATCAAGCATTAGCCACCGGCTAATTCCTCTACCTCCGAGGCTTTTCAACTTGCCCAAGTTCGTCCATTTCACCGGGGGCTCTGGCACTTTAGTCGATTTTTGATCACTCTAAAAACAGAAACGCTTTTAGAGACCTCTTGCGAAAAGATTTATTGAAAAATTTCCTGATTTATGATTCCGGGAGGAGTACAAATGTTTTTTTGTTTTGCTTTTGTATGGATGAAAAGTTCACTCCTATGGGATTTGAAACAATCATCTTTATTTTACCGCAGTTCCACTTCATTTACTTCATTTTTGTTGAATATTTTGTCAATTCTGAATAAAATTTAGGTACTTGTTTTAAAAAGCTGAGCTTATTTTTCTCTATTTCTGGGCAACTTCAAATATGTGCTTAAAAATAACATGAAACAAACTTAAGTGTAATAATCGCAATTTTCGTGTTAAAATTAGATCGAGTGCGGTTTTTGGGGTAGAAGGAGTGAATAAACTGTTTAATCAAATATAAATTTTAATGGAGGTAAGCTCCTACTTATGTCAGCGTGGTGAAGCTTATATGCATTATTAAACTGGACAACCCAAGTTTCTCCCTTCCCCTGGAATAATCCTCTTATGAATACGCTAGTTTGAGCCTCGGTGAAGTGTGGAGGTTGGCATGAATTTGTAAGACGGAGAGAAGGGGAACGGCTAAAGTCGTGTGGAAATGGCTGTGAAATGATCAGATAACATGGTTGCTACAGCATTATCTTACACCTGGCGAACAAAACCGTCAGACGGGGTTGGCCGGACAGAGATAACATTGACAGAAAATTGACACGGAACTCACTTCGCCACCTCTTCTGGATGCTATTGAGCCCAAGCTAATCCCTTTTTATCTGTTTCAATCTTTTTCCCCTTTTTTACCCCCTAAGGAGGTAACCTACCTCTAAAATCTTATGTTCCCAGAAGGGAAAATTCTCAACACATCTCAAAATGTTTATCAAAAAATCTTTCTGCTCCGTGAATATGAAAGTTTTAAGCATTTTTTGTTCGAATATCAATAAAAAAATGACCGGAAAATAGGAAATTCCTTGGAGGAAAGAAATGAAAGAAAACTGAGAAAACTGTTTCAAGTTTTTCGATTGTTGTTTTAATCGTGAAGGAGGGTCACAATCAATAGAGGGGGCTATTAAATGGGGTCCTTCACTTCTCGACGACATGAGCATTCATTCAACCCCGTCTCAGACTTTTCCTAATTCGTTTTTCATGATGTTTCCACTTTTGGGCTGCCAAACCCTCATTTTGGTGAGAATTTCATGTTGACATGGCAGACGTTCTTAAGAAACAGACAATTTTATGCGTTCTGGAAATCAAATCCAAGGACGTATTATGAAGTAAAAACGATCGTTTTAACTTTCTGAAAGAGAAGTTCTCGTATTACCCCTCCATGTGAGGTCTGGCTGTCCTTTTGCAAGTTTTTTCCGAAACACTTCACGATCGCAACTTTCATCCGATTTTTTCCAAATCTTCTTTCCGTATCTTGAAAACGTCGATACCTTTTTGAGAAATGTAGAAAAATGGGGAAGAAGTATCGATGTTAGGGAGAAATTAGGGTTGTTCACCCTTGTTCTGTATGGCCTGACTAGGCAAAGATTTTAATTATTTTCTCCTTGATAAGTACTTGTTTTAAAAAATTTCCCTTGAGAAGTTTCCCGTAGGGGCCAGCTCCATACTTTATTTAGGAATCAATGTGATTAATGTTTTAATTATTCCTGTTATCTTTGTTTAAAGTTCTTTGATTATTCACGGAACAGATTATTGTCTCAACTGGGGTGCTTTTAGGAGTATCCTTCAAGAGCATCCAAATGAGATTATTATCGGAAGACTAAATTGAGCCCACGGAAGCAGGGGCAGCTTCAACTAAAATACCTTTGATATCAAGTTTAATCCATTTCCCCTCCTTTTATCGACATGTAAGCACTCCGAATAAATCTGCTTAAACAATTATTAATCCTTTGAAATGAACGTCGTAAATCTCTGACAAGTCGGAAAAAGGAGGGGGTCGATAAAAACCCCTGGAGAGCGATTGAAATCTGTTTGGACCTGTCGGGTTTTTTTTTTTGTCAGGAAACCGTCCCTTGTTTTTGTTTTTTGACAAACATGATCCTTTTAATCTCCAAAATTATTTTTTTTATTTTTAAAGTTTGATTGTTTTTTTCAAATATGAAGCTTGGAAAAAAATTTAAAGTCAGACGACGATATAGGCCCATAGTTTAAATGAAAGCATACATAATAAAAGATCCGAGTCTCCTTTTCTTACCAGAGGGCGAAATTTCCCTTTGATCTCGGCTTGTGTTATATGACAACAAAACAGAATGGACGAGAGGTTCGGGCTCGAGTCTGGTAATAATATTTCCTTCTAGTATTTTCGCCAACATTGACATCCCGGCGGGCTTGGCTCCCCTTTTCATATTAACGAAACCTCATATCCTGCGGTTATCCACACATATTACACAGTTTTGTTTGAAAAGCATTAAAACTAGACAACCTAAAAAATACTAAATTCAATATTCCCTTTTACATGGAAGGGATGGATTTTGCGAAATGCGATGCCCTTTTTAGGATTTTTCTTCTGTCCCCCCCCCCCCCTTCGGCTCTTTTATGGCCGTTTTTATTGTATTTTAAGGCGTTTCCCTCGATCTTTAGGCCAAGAGGATCCCTTGTTACTCTATTTCAAGGATTTTTTTTTTCATTTTCCTGCCAAAAAAAACCATTTTACCATATCTTTGGGTGATTTCCACTTTATTTTGGCCAGTAAACCACCTTTATCCTCGGTTTTTGACCCAGATCCCCTGTAGATTTTCTGTCGTTTTCCTCGTTTTTACATCAAAGAGGAACTATTCTTACATAATTTTTAGGGAGTTTTCTCATTTTTCTTCCGAAAAACTCCCCTTTTACCTGTTCTTTAGGCCATTTTTTTGGTAATTTCCTACCCGCTGACCCACATAGGCCATTTACAAATTATAATTCATTTTTGTATGTTGAAGGGGGTACACTTTATAATAAAGAGTTCCCATAAACAAAGACGAATTGAGGGATTTTTTTATTGGTTTTTTTTTTTTAACGTTCCCCTGTTAACGAGTAACATAAAGGGATTGGGCTATGTCGGTGGGACTCCATAAAAAGTCGGCAGGAAAAAATACGAGTTGACAAACCCATTATAAGTTATTCCCTCTCTTCAGAAAACACCCTTCGACCAGTAACCCAACCCAACGAAATTCTATTACAACATTAAATCAAAGATAAGGAAGCAGGGAAAATTCTCCCATTACGCCCTCGTTAATTTTAAAGACCGATTAAAAGAAAAATTAAAGAGACTTAAAGAAACCAATTTCATAACTCCTCTTATTAAAATTATATCTTTTTTTAAATATAGATAAATGATTTATTTTAAAATGCCCTTTGAAAAGTTTATTTTCGTTCAAAGGAAGTGGGCTCGCGGATGAAATTTTATGTTGATAGTAGCTGAAAAACATCCGCCGGGCGATATGACGCTTCCATGCATAAAGGAAAACGAGGGCATCACAAAAAAAATTTAGTTGGGTGGTTTTGTACAGAAATTTTTATACACTTTCTCTCATTCCTCAAAAATAAATAAAAAAAATTTTAAAGGCACATAGACTTTCCAATAACCTCGTAGCGGAAAGCGTTTTTTTCCCTTTTTTTTGCATGTTTAAGGTTGTTAAAAAATGAATTCCTAACCCTCCAATCTACATGAATTAGCTTAATTTAGAGACTTTTTCCATAAATATTTTATGGATGTTTTTATCCATCTTCTTAAAGATTTTCTGGTGATATGTCGCTTTAAAAAAAATTGCTTCACGAACTCCCTCTTTTAACCCTCGGCCATGTCGTAACTCATCGTTTTATATGTTCTTAAGTAGGTATTTTTAGTTTCTGGCCGTTCTTTTGCCAATGCTGAAGGAGACATATACGTCACAGATAAATTTTTTACGGACCTTCTGTATTTTTTCACATCGGATAGTACAATTTTTGTATTGTTGGAAATTCCAACTTCCTTTGACAAGCAGCTGGCTATAAATTTTGACTATTCAGGTATATTCGTCCCTTGAAACGCACCCCTTTGTTTTTTTAAAGTCTAGACTATTTTTTCGTATGTATAAGTTTGGCCACCCTCTTGCGTTCTCACGATTCTTTGACAGATATCGCCTAATTAATGGATAGACCATGCTTGCTTATTTATATTCCAACCCTTAGTCTAGAAAAAACCCTCACACCCTCACAACCATCGGATATATAAGCTCCCTAATGTAAATCCAGATTCAGTCTTCTCCCAACCAAGGTTCAAAGCGGTTCCTTGTAAGCACCGAATAAAATTCTTCAACAAAAATAAGTTGTTATCTGTTTACCACGTACAACAGAGACAATATTTTTGGCGCCCGAGAACAGGGACATTGACGAAGTTGATACTTAGAATCTTCTTGCGACTACGCTCAATCGTCCGAAGAACCGTTGAAAGAACATCGGAAAAGCGACACAAGCGACTCCGTGACATCCTAGCGATAACCAGAGGTTCGGTGAGTGACTCACTTAGCATTTTTCGCACGTTTTAGAGATTTGCATAAATTCATACAACTCTAAATCCCAATCCGAAAAATCCTACTTTATCAAAATAAAAGTTCTATAGCTTGGAACTCAAATCTTAACTCCTAAATCTATATTTTCTAAATCCTGAAAACCCAAACCTTAATCGTATAGCTTGGGACTCTTATGAAAATTCCTAAATCACCAAAATTCCTATTCAAATTCGAAATCGAAATCAAGGAATTCTTACTTAAATCCTAAATCCTAAATCATTGAATTCCTTATACTAAATCAAAAATCTAAATCAAGGAATTCTAACGTAACCCTAAATCCTAAATCTTAATCATTGAATTCCTTACACTAAATCAAAAATCTAAATCAAGGAATTCTTACTTAAATCCTAAATCTTAAATCATTGAATTCCTTATACTAAATCAAAAATCTAAATCAAGGAATTCTAACGTAACTCTAAATCCTAAATCTTAACTCATTGAATTCCTTACACTAAATCAAAAATCTAAATCAAGGAATTCTTACTTAAATCCTAAATCTTAAATCATTGAATTCCTTATACTAAAACAAAAATCTAAATCAAAAATAACGAAATTCTAACCCTAAAGCCTTTCCTAAATCATTAAATTCTAAATCTTCGTTACATTCTTTACAACATCTACACAAACATGCCAGATGCCCCTGAAGTGTCGTTGGAATTGCTGTTTAAGTTTATCAGGCCGTTTAACGGCGATCGCAGGGAACTCACCGATTTTATTAGAAATGGCAATTCTGCGATGCAGCTGGCAAATAAGGATCAAGTCGAAGTCTTGACCCTCTACATTACGTCTCAGCTAGGGCAAACAGTTTGCAGCGAGTTGAATCTCACCGCCATAAAATCATGGGAGGATTTAAAAACTCAGCTCAAATTGTACTATTCACAGGCCAAGGACTCCACTCAGCTGTACGAGGACCTAGAAACGGCTAGGCAACATCAAAGCGAATCCATTACGGATTACTATAAGCGAGTGGAGATCCTTAAGTCCGCGTGTATTTCGGCGGAAACTTGCAAAAGCACTAATCCGACAGAGTTGGCCGGTTTAAAGTTGGCCATCCAAAATTCCGCGCTACGCCGATTTACACTTCATTGTCGGCCAGAAATCTCTCTAATTCTTCGGGCTCGGAACGTTACGACGCTGTCGGACGCGTTACCGATCGCCCAGCAAGAAGAGAGAATCCTCTCACATCTAAGAGGATATCCGGCCAGGCAATCCACAAATAAGGCCCCCAAATTTTGCACCTTCTGTAGGATGAAAAACCACAATACAGAAGAATGCGGAAAGAAGAATAGGGCTCAAAATCCAACACAATCAAACCCACAACAACAACAACAGCGCAACAATCATTCACAACAACCTTACACAAAATCTTGCAATTATTGCAAGAAATTAGGTCACACGATTGAAGAATGCCGTAAACGGCAATATAACAATCAAAATAACCGAATTAATTTAAACGCGTAGGGAACTCCAGGTCATGCCCGCCGGAATTTTCCCCTCACAACAAGGGCTTTAACTCTCACTTTCCTCAACAACAAAAAATCCTACCTGGACCTAGACAAACCCTCTCCCTTCACACAGATGCACACCCTTTTCGGCCGTTGACCTTCCTGGTCGACTCAGGCGCGTCCATAAGCCTCATAAAAAGGGACCTAATTAATCACTCTTTCTTTCGAACCAACATTAATGTGGCAGAAAAAACGAACATTTCCGGAATCACAAGTCAACAGATCAACACGCTAGGGTCCATCATAATTAATGTTTCACACAACGATTTTAAAACACACATTAAATTTCATGTCGTAGACTCAACTCAAATTGCGTTCTTGACTGACGGTATTATAGGCCATGATTTCCTATCACGGGAAAAAGCCATCATAAATTACCAAGAAAACTTTCTTGGCATCGGGGACCACAAAATCAAATTTCCCAACTTACCCGATGAGCCAGTAGGGCGCAGTATAAATAGCAACACCAAAGAGAAGACAAAGCTCCCTCCTACACCGTCTCCTACAAATCCTAACTCCGAGGTCCACCACCTCCTAAATCATAACCGCAACGAGCTCTTAATTAAAAACATCCGAGTAGATGGGCTTAACCCCTTCGAAAAATCTACTCTTCTAAGCCGTTGCAAGGCATACAGCGATATTTTTCATCTTCCAGGGGATAAACTAACTCATACGAATTCTCTTACACACTCTATCCCCACAACAACGGAAGTCCCAATAACCACAAAAATCTATCGCTTTCCCAAAATCCACGAGGACGAGGTCAAACGCCAAATCGACCAAATGCTCGAAGATGGAGTCATTCAGGACTCTATTTCCCCATATGCAAGCCCAATCTGGGTGGTCCCTAAAAGCTCTACTGACGCTTTGGGTAAACCCAAATGGCGGCTTGTCATAGACTATCGCCGTCTAAACGAAATCACACCCAACGATATTTTTCCTATCCCATCGATCGAGCACATCCTAGATCAGTTGGGCGAGTCGAAATACTTTTCGACATTAGACCTAGCCTCAGGATTTTGGCAAATTCCGCTAAACCCCGCGGATTACCATAAAACCGCCTTCACAACTCCCCATGGGCACTACGAGTTCAAAAGGTTACCATTTGGACTCAAAACTGCACCAAGCTGTTTCCAGAGGTTAATGAACATGGTGCTGAGAGGTTCCAAAAGTTTTGTCTATATCGATGACATTATTGTATTTGGAAAAACTCTCGAGGAGCACAACGAAAACCTCAACGACGTTTTCGAAAGACTCCGAAAACACAGCCTCAAACTCCAACCCGATAAGTGCGAGTTTCTTAAAAGAGAAACTAAGTACCTTGGGCATATCATAACTGATAAAGGAGTGAAACCAGACCCAGGGAAAATAGCGGCAATCAAAGATACAGTCCAACCAAAATCAGAAAAGGATATAAAAAGCTTTCTAGGACTCGTAGGCTACTATCGAAAATTTATCCCCTCTTTCTCCAAAATCGCAAAACCTTTGACAAACCTTCTTAAAAAGGACAAAGAGTACGCGTGGGATGATAAGTGCGAGGAAAGTTTTCAAACATTAAAAAATGCCTTAATAAGCGAACCTTTATTGCAGTATCCAAATTTCAATAATCCTTTCGTCCTTTCAACCGATTCATCTGACTTCGCAATCGGATCTGTACTTTCGCAAGGAGAAATCGGGTGCGATCTTCCGATCGCGTTTTACTCGAGAGCACTGTCCAAAGCTGAAGTAAACTATTCCACCACGGAAAAAGAACTTCTGGCCATTGTAGACTCGGTGAAACATTTTCGCCCGTACCTTTTCGGAAGGAAATTCCAGATCCAAACAGATCATAAGCCCCTCACTTGGTTGATGAATTGTAAGGACCCAGCGAGTCGACTCGTCCGCTGGAGATTAAAACTCTTGGAATTCGATTACGAGATTGTCTACAAACCTGGAAGGGAAAATACAAACGCTGATTTTCTAAGTCGGCCAATAATGGCCATAGGGACAAACGAAGACCTCACATATGACAATTTCAAAACATGGAGGTCAGCGAACCCTAACATACCTGACCTTCCCCAAAGCACCCATCCGATAGAACTCATCAACAAAAACCTAATCCTCAATTGTTCTTCGGATCTTAGCCAATCTAACTCTTCCTTCGAATTCCTAAAAACTCTTGATCCACCACTAAATCTCACAAATCACAAAAAGGAGATATCGTCCAAATCGAACAAAACAACAAATCCTTTTACATAATTTTCACAAAGGACGACTATCTTGACACTATGGATCATGAGATCTTATTCAAAACCCTGCGGGAACTAAGAACAAAATTAAGTGATTCCTGCAGAACACGCTCTTCCCGGAAACTCACCTTTTCTAACTTAGAACCTTCCGAGGAAGACGACACAAAAAATACCTACAAACACATGATACAATACATCTTCCACGACTTCCAAATCAATACTCTCAAGGAAAACATTATACTAGTGGAGTCGGAAGATGAAATAAACAAAATCCTAAAACAACACCACGATCATCCTTTAGGGGGACATCAAGGGATGGATCGCACATACGAAGATATAAAACGCTCCTACTTCTGGAAAAACATGCAACACACGATTCGGGAGTACATTCGGAAGTGCCCCGTATGCCAGAAGACCAAAACGAACTTTAAACCGAATAAAAGCCCCATGATAATCACCACTACCTCCAAAAGATTTTGCGAAAGAATCGCGTTGGACATAGTCGGTCCATTACCAGATTCCCAGTCGGGAAATAGGTTTATCCTGACCCTGCAGGACGACCTAACAAAATTTCTCCAAGCCTACGCACTCCCAGAACACACCGCAGACCTGGTGGCCATTCACTTCCTAAAATTCTGCCTGCAGTTCGGATTTCCCGAAACAATTCTGTCCGACCAAGGCACAGAATTTAAATCAAAATTGTTTAAGGAAGTAAATAAAATGCTGGCAATCGACCACAACTTTGCCAGCCCATATCATCCTCAAACAAACGGAAGCCTTGAAAGGTCCCACTTAGTAATCAAAGATTTTCTTAAATGCTATGTGGAAAAAGACGGGATGAACTGGGACGAATTTCTTAGTTTCGCGACATTCACTTACAATTCGCATATCAGCAAACCCACTGGCTACCCTCCTTACGAGCTAGTCTTTGGACAACCACCGCGAATCCCCTATCGCGTACAAAATCCCAAACTGCAACCCTCCTATTCCGATTTCGCGCGGGACATAGCTTCCAAGCTAATTAATGCTAGGGAGGCCGCGAGGGAAAATCAAATGAAGGCAAAGGAAAAGTCGAAAATTCAGTACGACAAAACACACAATCGTAGAGTAGACTTCAAGGTCGGTGACCAGGTCCTACTTTATAACATGGCTGCCAAGCGTAGCTATAAAAAATTAAAACAGGATTTTCTTGGCCCCTTTAAAGTCGTACAAATACACACCAACGAAACGGCTACACTCGAAATGGCCACGAACAAGCTAAAAACCTATCATTTCAATCTCCTAAAACCTTACCATCAAAATTAACCCCATGATAATATCTGTTATATGTCCTGTTATATATCCCATGATAATCCTACGATATATTCAGAATGCTTCCCTTACCAACTCCCCACAAAGAGTCTCAATTTCTATACTCATACATCAATCCTAAGCATCCCTACCTACTACTTTCCTCTTCCAGGATGTATTATGCGAATCTCGATAGCTTGCAGAAGTGCAGGGAGTACGTGACCCGGCACTGGTTATGCAAGGGCATAAACATGGCAAGACGGATTGGCTACAAAAATTGTGAAATCTCCGCTTTCTTCGAACACTTTCAACGGATTCCTGAAACCTGCGAAGTTCGACACCTCTACGCTGATATGGAGATCTGGCACCAGCTAACCGGACTGAGATGGCTCTACATCGTCTCTGAGAGAACTCCTCTTCACATTCATGCAACAACACCATCAGTGACGAGGTTATTTCTGGCATGGGAATCGTGACCTTGGAGAACGACTGTCAAGCATTCACCACAAAAATAACGCTTGACGGGAAGACCACAGTTGGGACGTCGAACTCAACCTACAAGATTCCACTAACGGACATCTTGGAGGACGACTGTTGCTGCGATCTGTACAGCAACCTCACAAAAACGACTGCTCCCCAGCTGAAGAGGTTGAACTTGCTCAACCTCGACCTAAACGAGCTGAACAAACAGAAGCACGAACTCTCGAAGATGCACGAGAAGCTTGATAAACAGCTAAACGAACCATTTATCATCAAGCACTCGAGTTGGGTTAACCCCGCCTTGATCACCATCGGGGTTATCACCACCATCATCGGGACCTACTACGTATGTTCAAAGCTCGGAATATTCAGCTTCCTACTCACTTTGTGGCGCACCACGTCAGCTTGCTGCAAGTGCATCCCGTGCGTGCAAATATTCAACCAATCCTCGGGCTCGCACGTTGGACATAGGTCAGAAATCGTTGCTCTTCAAGATATCCATCATCGTCACCTCTCCCCGACGCTACAGAGGAGATCACTATACATACGTGAAGATTAACACCACAAGATAAACGCCACATTATGTAAATAAATTAACATTTTCTTTTTTGTAAACCTAGGATAAGATCACTTATGTTATTCACTTATATTCTTATTCAAGTTCTCATTCTAATTCTAAATCAAACAATTAGGGTCGCGACAAAAACTAAAAATAAATAAAAAAAAATAAAAATCCAAATCCTAACTCTTCTTAAATCAAAAGGTCGCGACACCAATGAGAACCAACTTTATGTCTCAATCCTAAATTCTATTATTGTTATAAAAAGCATAGCTTATACTAATCCTAACTTAAGATACTTTACTAACTCAATCTATGTTCATAGCTCTTAATTAATTTTACTAGATCATATTTCCTTTTTAGAATATGTAATTTAAATTTAAAAAAAAAATGTCTAAAACAAAGCATAATTTAAGCTATGACAACCATGTATCTAATGTAAACTACCGCTTTCGAACCTAAATCTCGTTCTTAAATCTTAAGGGAAATTTTCCTTCTTTTCAAATTCAAGGAAAATTTTAATGGCCCCGAGGTGTTGGAAATTCCAACTTCCTTTGACAAGCAGCTGGCTATAAATTTTGACTATTCAGGTATATTCGTCCCTTGAAACGCACCCCTTTGTTTTTTTAAAGTCTAGACTATTTTTTTCGTATGTATAAGTTTGGCCACCCTCTTGCGTTCTCACGATTCTTTGACAGATATCGCCTAATTAATGGATAGACCATGCTTGCTTATTTATATTCCAACCCTTAGTCTAGAAAAAACCCTCACACCCTCACAACCATCGGATATATAAGCTCCCTAATGTAAATCCAGATTCAGTCTTCTCCCAACCAAGGTTCAAAGCGGTTCCTTGTAAGCACCGAATAAAATTCTTCAACAAAAATAAGTTGTTATCTGTTTACCACGTACAACAGTATTTTACTGTAAAGTTTTGATTTTTTTTTAAAAATGGTTCTCGCTGTATCCCCAAGGCACTGAAAACTGAATTCCTTTTAACTTTTTTTTGTTATGAACCATGGGTAAGAATAAAAAAAATTTATAAAAGCTTGGGAGGTCATCAGACTTTTTCAACCGCAGGTAAAAGATGCGGGAATCGGGAATGAATAAGAGGATGTTGATTACCGTCGGGGGAAAAGGGTTTCGACCGGCTTTATTTATTACTTCCCTGCTCGGTGACGATTTCATTTACAAAAACCAATAGACGGAGAGGCGCCCGGGGGATTCCATTCATGGTTTCCCTGATAGCAACGCCCTCTCCGCCCAAACATAGCGGACTCGTGTCAAATATGAACTCGCAATTTCTGTACAACGGAGATATCCCGAGTTCAATTTACTTTCTCGACGCTCCCTATTGTTCAACTGTTCAAACCCTCCAACTTATTCCAACTAAATTAATTTTTTTTCCATCGAAAAAAATTAATAGATAATGAAGAAACGTCTATGCTAATTATTTTTTTAAAAAATAAATTATTGTACAGTTTTTTAAATTTTCAACTTTCTTTAATCTTTAAAAATGAAATTCTTAGAAGTTTTGCTCCAATTTCGCGTGAAAGCTGTTGGTTTTTAAATTTTTTTTTCTTTTGATTTGGCTTTACATACATTTATTTACTTCAATACAAACGATTTTTTTTTTCAAAAACCATAAAAATGTCGAAAAACGTTCATTTTTAATCCTAACTATCATTTAAAATATTAAAAAATCTATAAAACGAGACTTATTTAAATTTATGAGTGTTCAATAAAGCTAAAAGCTAAGGAAGTTAATTTCTAACCACAGTAAACTTTTTGTAAATTGGGAGCAAATTCAAAAATTGATAAAATTTGAGTTGTTAGCTTTTTTTAGTTCCTATCGTTTCCCCTAGATTGCAGCACAATCAAAATGACAAAATTTTAAAAAAGCAACAGTTACTCGCGAAATTGGAGCAAAACTTGAAATAAAAACGCCGCCATATTAAGTGCTATAACTGACCGATCGGAAATTTTATCTCAGCTTTTTCATTTGGTTTTTCTCTCGTAATAACGAATTCAGTTTACTTGTAAACACGAAACGGCGTTGAATTAATGAACCGTTGCTCGTTCAATTTGTATATTCGCCAATAAACAATTACAAAGTAACAAATGATTCAGAATGTGATTTTCCTGGTCGTTTTCTGTCTGATAGGTTTAAAAAAAAGGAGAAAAAGGTTAATTTTATAACGCACAAAGACAATATGAATCAAATTTAAGAACATGAAGAGAAGTTTAATATTTGTCCTGATCAATCTCGTTCTTTTCTTGATAAATTAATAATTAAAGGCAATACGGTTCTTTCCCTCACTGGATCAGATTTTCCGTGGATTCCTCCTTTTCTATAAATCGACTGCGGTAACCCGAAGCCTTCGTTTTAACCAGATCCTCCAATCCCTTCTAAATAAATCACGCTTTGTTTAATTTCCTTAAAAAGACAGGGGCCGTTTAACAACTGGCTAATTACCTTGTAAATTTCGATGCTCCTGAGAGTGAAAGAGAACACAAAAAGAGGAACTTTTTTTTTCCTCTCTCCCCTCCTTACCGATGACACTGTGACCTTTTAAAACCTGTTTTTTGAACTTCATCGACCTTTTTTTAACTTATTTACAAAAACGAAAATTATCAAAACATGATCGTATAATGTCGCGATAAAAATATCTTTGTTTTCCCTGTATTCATAGCCTTTCATAATTTTTTTTGTAGGTGAATGGCGTCGTTCTCCATGGAAGATGCCATTTAAACGCCTCGGCAATTATCAAAGGCCTTTCAGGACCACTTTTCAAAATAATCGCCTTAAGGTAAGATTCTTATAAACTTATATTTTGGGTTTATTGCAATAATCGCTGTACTTGAAGTTTAATCTGTGAAATGCAATAAAAATGACAGCGTATAATTATTTTATAGTATTTATTATAGTATTTATTTAGTCTTGCGCCGCGCCAGGGAGAACAATTTTTGGTCACAATAACCTTATTTTTTGTAATTAAACTTCAAAAATGGGTGGATTTTTGCAAGGATTTCATTTTTTCGAGTCATTCTATTTTACTTTTTTATTTTGTATACAAAGAAAGCTCTTAAAATATCATCAATAGAGTCTATTTTATCTGACATTTTGTGAAGAATTCGAACCTGCCATCGAAAACAGGGCTTCCCATTTAATTTAAGGAAGTTTTGGCCGTTTCCGCATGAGGGTCTATTTCTGTCCGCAATATATAATACAATAATTAGTTTTAAAGAATGTCACTCTTGTGTCTGAGTCAGAGCATTACCGGAAATCAAATTTCATGACAACTGTCAAATTACCTGTAACTGTAGAATACGAGATTTAGAATGTTTAATAAATGCTAATAAGTCAATCAGGTAAAAGGAAAAACAAATGAATTCACCCTTAGGGGGGAAAAATATTTTTAAAGTTTTACCTCCAAACTCGTCATCTCCATTCCCTTGTACTCCAAGTTTTCCATTATGCGACTTGCAGCAAGTGGAATGCCCCGACCCTTCTCCAGGCATCTAATGAAAAATTAATATTAATCTCGACGTCCCCTTCAAAATACTTTTCAGCTGTTCTTTTTTTATTCACCTTCTTTTTCTCATGAGAACTGCCTATTTTTCGATGGTTAAAAAAAATTTCGTGGGGGAAGGTTAATAATTAAAGTAAAAAAGTTTAAAGAAAAAGGAATTTTCGTGGTTTTACTAAATTAGACAGCCTGCAGTCACGTTTAGTCTCGAATTAAAGGAAGCTGCCGCTGGACATAAACTGAGTCAACTTGTAAATAATTGAGTTCCATGAGTCCGACCTCCCACACTCGAGTTATACGAGCCTTACATTTACAAAAGCAACTCGGACACGCACTTTCCCTTACGCTCCGAAAATTCGTCAATGAAATTAAACCGAAGGAAGAAAAAGTTTCAACTTCAATTAATACCTACTTAACATTCATAAAAAGTTTTTAAAGAAATTCTTCAATGACATGACTTCTCTGACAGTGTTTTTCCTGAAAGAGAACTTATGTGGTGAATTCATTTTATTGATTCACTCTTGGGAAATTTGAGGTTGAATAATTGCAACGTTGTTGTCAAACAGCGGCTGCGGTCAAGAAGGGAAACAGCCTGCGGAGCGATTTCCATCAATAGCTCATGTTTCAAGGTTTACGCTTCATTTACTATCTACCATTAACGAGATTTAATCCCGCTCGACTGACTTCAGACTTCAATGACTATTCCCTCGATTCCGTCTATGGCGACCGTCACGCGATTCATTCCCATTCAGTCCCGCTCCATTCTTTTTCTTCCAAAGTACGCGGTAAAGAAAATAAATAACACTGTGAAACATCCAAGGAGAGAGAGCTTGGTTGAATTCAAATTGAAAAAAAAAAATTATTAATGAAAATTAGAAGAATGAATTAAAGAAAAAAACAAAAATAAAATTTCTCTCTCATGGGAGGCTCAGTTTAATGAATTTTTTTTTAATATTGTATAATTAAACGCTTGATGTGGTCACAATTTTTTTGTCCCATCTTTTATTTTTTTTCTTTTGCCTGGAAATAATTTTTTACAATCCGAATTCACGTGCGACAGATAAAAGGAAGTTCTCCGTTCATTTTTTTAATCCATAGGCCCCTGCGGCTGAGAGTGCATCTAGTTATTTCCTTTTTTGCTCCATTTCTCTCTTCCTTTATCTTGAAAAAAATATACTACTTTTTCTAAAATTATGTTGTTCCATTTTTTGTTAGAACGTAATTTATTTCAGGTTTAATGTTTAAAATATTGCTGACGTTCATTATTTCCGGATCGTTGACCATTTTTACTGAGTGGATTTTATGTCGATAAAATTATCTGAGTTAAAGGCGTTTTTATATCGCTGGTGAGAATTCCAGGCAGCCCTGAGTGCATAAAACGAGGATCAAAGTAGTAGACAAAATTTTTTTGACTAAGTAGATTATAAACAGATGGGATGTTATTGTTATTATTTAGACAGAGCAGATTTATTTTCTTCGTAATCCAAGGTCTGCTAACAAGGTTCAAACCTCTTGATTTACGATTATAGTCGAACATCAAACAACCAACCGGCACGGGATGTGGAGCGTGGAAAAGTTTGGAAGAAACTCGGTATGTTTCTTTGTCCTATTATTTTATCAGTTTATGTACTTTTACGAGATAAAGTTCTACCGCCTTCCGCTAGGCAGCTTTCATATCATCTCCCCGCGGAGCCGTGACGGAAGCGTGGTGTGAAAAGTTAAAGACCGAACTCGAAACAGTTCCAAGTTTAAAAAAAAAAATGTTTCAAACTTTTTCACCGAAAATCCCTCACTCGTTTTTTACTCAATTACATACATCATTTTTTAAAAATGAAGTGGCTCAAGTTCACTGAAACCTGTTTAAAATTGAAAGAGGGGCCTAAAAACTCGAATTCGTCGCTCTGCGGTTGATTCCGTGATTCCGGCTTGGGATGGATGGGCCGCACTTCCGATGCAATTTGTATTTACATTGCAAAGTACCATTTGCCCGTTCCCCCTCTGGAATTATTACAAGATTTGGACTCTGCATATTTTTTAATATTCTGCCCTCAATGGCGAACTCAATTTTTATAATCCTGAGAGACAGTTTATTGCTTTGAATTCAATCATTGCTGTTTCTGTGGGCAGAAACTTATATCCCCCATGATTGACTGTGTAAATAAAAAAATTAATCATGGTATTATTCCTTGGGCTTTTAGCAAAATGGTCTTTGAAGGCTGTAAAATAATCCTCAATAAACCGACTAAGCTCGGAGCCAGACTTCTTCTGTTGTCGTTTTTTTGTCCCCACCCTAGACCCCTATCGCCTTTGTTCCTCCCCTAGCGCCGTTTCCCTGCAGAAAGAAGGGACGGGAATCCCGGGAAAGTAATCGGGCTTCCCTTTTTTCCTGGTTCAAAGCGTCCATTGATCTTCCATTTTTATCCAATCACCCAACATTTTAATGGAGGAGAAATTTTTATTTCCCTCCCTTCAAAATAAGATGGTCGAGAAAACTGAGATCTAATTAAATTTCTAAAAACTCGACGTTTTAACGGATTTTGTTCTATTGCAGATCGTAAATATCCGGGAAACGCTATTATGTGCTAAACGATGAACGCTCATTGTGCCCGTCATTATCACACGACTACAAATTGAGCCCGACCCAAGTCAATACGGTGTTAAAACCAATTTATCCCTGTCGGGTTTCATAAATCGTGCAATAAGTCTCCCTCCATTCTTTAAAACCTTCCACCTCTCGTGTAAAATGGTGGGAAAAATTAAATTTCAAATGAACATTTTGAAACGATCTCATTTAGTCATTACTTCGACCCGAAATGAAAGTTTTCAAAGATTTATTTCCCCTTTTCGCACGTTGTCGGTGTAATAAAAGCGTTGGAGAGCTGAGCCACTCGTAATCCTGTTTGTACGACTCCCCTACAGAAAGAAAATATATATTTTATACACCTACCACAAATAGAAAATCCTCTCCTACCTTTCAAAAAGCCATTCCGAGGAGGAGGAATTCTTTTATTTTACGGCCGCTTTTCGAAATCGTCTTGTCTTATTGAATTAACATCGATCAAAGCGTTGGGAGCTGAGGAAAGGCAGTTCCGAGTTGATAAATCGACGGTCCTTCCAACTTGAGTGGCGTTCGGTTTATCGCTGCCCGGTTCGCATCGTCTCTCCCCTTCTCAGTCGAAGATAACCAAACCAAAAGCAACACCCAACCTATATTCCCATCAATTTTAAACGGAAACCTAGGTCTATGAATCACTAAGAGAGACGACCTACAAAATTGTGAAGTATAAGAAAAAAAAATTCAATTACTGGGGGTTTTAAAGAGTTAAAGGTCAACTATTTTCCCCTCGGGATTAGATCTAAGTTTTCAATGGAAAAAAGGGTCGCACGCTATCGGCGAAGGATTTTCCAAGAGCTCCCTAGGAAACTCAGAGTGAGAACATTCGTGTCAACCGCAGGTGAATCCATTTCCATTTTTAATGAAGCAGCCCTCTTCTATTAAGACAGCTTAATGGCCGAATCAAACAGCGCAGTCGAGAGAGGGAAAAAAAAAAAATAAAAGGACCATCGTCCCTCAAGCCTTTTTAGTTTTTCAGATCGATACTCGTTGGATCCGACTCACATTTTTACTACCCCTCCTTTTGCACCCTTTCATTCAAGAGCCTTCACCCTCGCTTTCCTTTCCGCTTATCAAATTTGTCCAGCTAATTTCGAATCTTCAACAAACCGGAAATACCTTGGGAAATTCAATCGAGATGATTTTCAACGAAGAAAACTAATCGACGACTTATTCAAAATATTATAAATCCCAAGTCGCGGTTTTTCTTAAATGACAATATTTTGTAAGGCGATCGAGTTATCTTAACATTTAGCATTTAACCCGTTTTCAAGATACCTAGGGACTTCTCTAACAATGGCTATTGAAACGGGAGGACATCAATTAACTTAGGATCGTTACAGTACTTCGGTAAATCGTAATAATAAATGTTCAAGATTTTAAACGTCTTTGCTGGGAATAAAATCATCGATTTAATGAATCCATTTTTTTAAAATTACTTCTTGTCGTAAAACGACGGTTGATTGATTTCATCCAGGCCGTTTCTATGCTGGAATATTTGGAGCAAAGCGTTGCAAATGGACCATTGTTCAACTCGGAAAGACCTGGTTGCCTTTCGGGGGGAGAAGACAATGCCGTACTAAATTGTCAAATTCCACGTAACAAAACAGTAATTACCAACAACCATATCGCGTGTTCCTTTTCTTACTAATTAATTTTCCACGTTGGCATCTTCTCATGTTGAGGTCTCACAGGCATATCGTATTTTGTTCTCTTCTTAAAAAAAATTAATTAAATCAAACCATTTTTTATAATCTAATTGTCATTAACAGAAAAGGTCAGAAATATCCTTTTTCTCCCTTAAAACGTACATATTTTCTTTAAAAAAAATGTTTCTTTATTTCAAGTCCAGGCAACTTTATTTTATTGGTTTTTTTCCCCTTGGTGCAACACAAAAACGAAACGGAGATTGGTGGTTTAAAGTAGTCGAGTACAACCTTGTAAATCTTCCAGTTAGTCTTAAAACTAGAGAAGAGGAAGAGAAATAGTACCCATGAGGGGTTTTAACTGCCTCGCAAAAGTTGTAATTTTCTTTGTTTGAACACAAAATATCTTCAAGAAAGAAGAAAGAAAAAAAGGATTTTTTTTATCAACTAACAATTAATTAAAAAGATTGGACCATTTAGCCCCAAAGATAAGGGCCCCATTCTCCGGTCATTTTTCAAATAAACGTTTAGCTCGTTTAAAATAAATTATTAAAATCCGTTGAAAATACGGCGCATTAGCCCGACTAAACCCGCATTTCCTTAGAACGTTGAAGGCTATATTTCTCCTTTTAACGCAGAATTTAACGTGAATAAATTTAATCTCTTAAATAAAAATTATCCCCTCGAGAGATGGCACTAGCATTGTCACCGTTTTGGAGGAAATTGGATGTTTACTGGGTAAGGGGGTTGTTAGGAGAGTAGGGGAGGCGTTGAAGGTCGTTAAAAGAGTTGAAAAAGGAAAGTTAAGGCTTCTGCCCTCTCGTTACACACTGCATTAAAACTATTTATCTTGGAAGAGAGAAAGGAGGCTTTAAAGGCCATTTGTAGGGAGTTAACGGCCCTAATTGCGTTGTTACAGGTAAATGTTCAGAGCGTTTTGATAAAATAGCATCCACCGCAAACATTTACCTAAAATACATTATCAACAATTCCTTAATGAAAAACGTCTATCGGCTACCGTTGAGACACGGAACGTCCGTACAACCTAAAAGGCCATTGAATTCCTCTATAGTGGTGAACTGTCGACAAATTACTCTCTCTAAAGGCCCGTTTAATTCACAGTTGATCGAACTTTGTACAATAATCTCTCAGCCCCTGGTTTGCTTAAAGGAAAAAAATTTCTAAAATAAGGAGAACTAGTTTTGTATGAGTTCATAATGATCCTCCATTAACCTTCTATCGGCTCAACAATAGTTACTAACACACAATGGGAGGTAAGTTCCGTTTTAGGTCATCAAGGGCGTTTTGCCTGAGGCTAAGTCGTATCCGAGGCTACGTAGAACTTAGCTCCCAAGGTGTTGATGTTATTTTATCTCCAAACGGGAAACTATTAAGGATAATGCGGCTTAAACAACAGTTTAGCCAACTTTTCAATTCATTAAAGATTCTTTTTTACCTACTTTTTCCCCCTTCCTTCTTCTTTTTTTGTATCGCACAGCCAATATAGTCGGTTTTCAATAATTTTAAGCTCATTTTACTCAATTCGTTTACCTTGGCCGGTTTTCGATTACTGAATTCTTCAAATACCGGTATGAAATAATAAAAATTTTCTGTAGACAAATTTGTAAAGTTAAAAACTGAAATTTATTAGCTTCCTCTTATCAATGTGAATATTTCATAAAATTACTTTTTGCCTTGGCTCCGAGCTGGATATAAATATTATTTCCGTATTTCCACGCAATAAACATCCTCTTATCATATGTTGATGGCAATTTTCTCGTCTGAAACGCGTTTTTCTTTTGTAGTTCCTCGTTTATTTTATGAAGGGAAAAAATAGGAAGACATCCGCTGTCAGTTATTGGTCTCTACACAAAAATCGAAATTCAAATCCCGGATGTGAAATATGGCGAAAGTATAAGCCGTAATTCCACCTTCCCAGGGTTGTCTGATTAGTCAAAACAGATTTTTACAATTCTTTTCAAAACTTTTTTTTTTTCAGAAAAGCTGCAGCTTTAGAGGATCTCTCAGTGAAGCCAATTACTCAGTTCCCTGTCTCCCTTGAAGAGGAGGTAAGTAAACGTTTACTTCCCCCTATTTCTCATTGGTAAAGCTGGGTAAATAGTAAAAAAATTTAACCTAAAAAAATTTTTTAAGTACGTTTTAAGGTAAAACTGTTCCGTTTTCAACCCTAATCCGGAACACAGTTTTTTTCCCACCAAACATCAAATTTGAAATCATATTTTTTATGCTAAAACTTCATCATAAAAATAAAACGGTAAAGTCCTCTAAAAAAAAGATACTCCGTCAGCTTTCGAACATCTTTTTTTAGTCTTCAAATATGGCAAAATCATGATACCATGTTTCCTTGACACCAGATCAAGTTATCATGAAAAGATTTATCCTGATCACGAAAAATAGCTTCCCGATATGCTCAGTAGTTACCTTTTTCCTGGAGATTCTCTGTTACTCGAAACGGATTACTTTTTTTTTGAAAAGTAAAAACAGAAATAATATCAAATCAAGTCAATCTAAACAAAAAATTATTTTGAAAAGTCCGCTTTTTTTAAATTCGTTATTTTTTTGATGGTTCATGAAAACAACAGCTGAAAGCATCATTGTTTATTTTATAGTCGGGAAAGATCGATAACATTATTGTTTTGATATCTGGCTTCTTTGTTTTAGACTTTGACTTGTTTGATTTCAAACCGTGTCCGTCTTAAAATATTTAGAAATGTTTAAAGTATTTAATTTTTTTAAAAAAGAATTGGTAAGTACTAACAATTTTTTTTGTTCATACCGTCCCGAGATGAAAGTGTTTTTTACCCGAGAGTTTTTAAAATTCATTTTCCAGGATGAATAACTCTTTTTGAGATTTATTTAAATTTTAAATCATTGAATAGTTTATACTGAGCAAAAAAAATTCTCTGGAGGTTTTTCGAAGGATCTGATTTTGCCATAATTCATTAAAAAAATTCAATTTCTACCCATCAATATTCAAGCCCTTTTTTTTAAATCGTCCGGTCTTTTTTAAGAAAACTTTGTTTTTTTCAGACTCCCGAACAACGTTACAGTTCCTTCAAAGGCCTACGCACTGTCTCCATTAAAAAGGTAAGAAAAATATTTTTTCAAAATGACTTAAAATTCAATTTTTTTTTCAAAATTTTTTTTTCCTTTCCTTTGTCTATTTGCCATTGTAGCTGATATGTTTCTCTTAGTTCTATTAGTTTTTGAACGTTTTCAGCAACTTGATCTCAATGAGGTTTTTTTCCTTCCATATCAAGCATGGAAATTTAGTGGTGAAATCATATTTCGAGAGTGAATTACCATGTGAATTTACACTCTGTATTAATTTAACTTTTTAAATATGAATAATGTACATATTTTTACTTCCCAATTCCTAATTTGAATACACGTGTAAATTTATAAAATTTGACAAAATTCACGCTAGTTTATTGAAAGTTTAAGGAGTTTTCGCGAAAATGAAAAGGGAAGCTGCGTGTTTTGGATTTATAAACTTTATTCATGGTTTGAAACTCGCTTTTCCCCCCAGCAAACGAGCATGTAATGCCACTTTAAACTTCCTGACACTACTCAGTTTTCTATTAGAACACAAGCACTGATTTCGGGGAGTTCAATAATGAATTTCCCGGTGGAAGGTACGAGACGAAAGTGTACATAAGTTAAAATGGTAATTGTGAAGGGGAGGAGGCTCATTTGTTGTTTTGTCACAGCCGGGAAACATGGAGAGATGTCTTCTGCCAGGTTCCCCGACCCATCAGGTAAAAGTGCTTACTAGGAAAAAAGAAGCATGCATGAATAATTTTTTTCCTACCTTTTATTTTTTTAAGCATGGAAGCATGCCCTCGTTTGAAAAAAAAAATTCAAATTTTTCTCATCAAGATTTTATGTCATCAAACTGCTTTTATGTTATCAAACGTAGACAAAAATTTTTTACCGGATCTTTGGTAACTTCACTCACGCTATTTGACAAAATTTTTCCTGTTCCCATTTTCCCAAAAATGGGAGTTTCAATACAGATGTGTATGTGTTTTGGTACCCTTTTTACCGCTGGTTTTTCAGACAAAAATGATCTTTTTTTTAACGCTGTCAAAATAAATTCAAGGGTGTATAATGAGAGAGAAAAATAAGGTTTATGGAAATGGGTCTCTCCTGCCCCTAGGGTCCCAGTGACCAGATTTTTTATGCCACATTTTTGGGAATACTTCTTGCTCTCAAGAGTCGTTTGTCGGTCAAAATATCCTTTATACCTTTTTGTTGCGTTTATCCTAGGTTTTTTGTCCAAAACTCCACGTTTTAGCGTATTTTGGGCTTTTTCGTCTAATTTTGAGCCGAAAAGCCCTTTCTACATGATATTTAAGTTTTTCCTCAGTTATTTCGGGTGTATAAGGTCGTCACCTTGGAAAAATAACTTCTCTCTCAATTATATTCCATTACTGCATGGCCGGTACCAGATGCTTCACCGTAGTTATTTTATGGCGCTGTTGGGCCGTGGGATCACATTACCATTTTCATTGACTAATCAAAAAATCAGAACAACGGAGTAAATAACCTATTAAAAATAATGAATATTAGTTATTTTTAATAAATCTCATTTTTCGTTATGGATTTTTGTTTCTGTTGAATACGCAAGATCCATCATTACCAATATGGCAAAAGCCCACATTTTCCACTAAATGGGGTTTTTAAGAATTGTCCAAAACGAGGTTGAGAAAATATAAGTTACATAATATTAGAAAGGCGTTTTGTTTTCTAAAAGAATGATTCTGTCAGTTTCTTACGAAAGTATGTTTCGGACATTTTTTTAAATATTTTTAGGATAAAGGATAATACTAAAAAACATGTAATGAGTCTTCCGCCAATGGCCAATGTTGGCGAAATAGTTGCATCATTAGTTTTTTTGTTCTTATTTTGTAGAAGAACTTCGTCTAATAGAGAAACTAGTTTAGTCGTTTTTCTGGGGAATCATCACTTGTCGGATTATTTGTTGTTCGTAGGTGTCAGATTTTTATTAAATGTTTGATGTTCAAATTGTTAACTCGTACACTAACCATCATTTTCATGCAAAGAATAATAATATTGGATTGGGCTCAGAAATTTTTGATTAAAAGTTTTCAATAATTTATTTTTCTTTTGTTTTTGGCAGGGCACTCAGAGTCTTGGCATAATGATAATAGAAGGGAAACATGCAGAAGTCGGCCAGGGGATTTTCATTTCTGACATCCAGGAAGGAAGCGCTGCTCATCAGGTTTTTATTTTGACTCACAAATTATATTTTATTTAACATTTTTGTTTTATCACAGGCTGGTTTGAATGTCGGTGATATGATCCTCTGTAAATAAAGATACGTTAGTGGGTTCCAATTATGATAACGTAAGTGAAATTTTCCTTTAGAATGAATATTTTCGTGTTTTTTATTTCTCTAGGCTGCAGCGTTATTGAAGAAAACCGAAGGTGTCGTTACTTTAGTCGTATGTAACCCTAACAAAGCCAAAGAAGAAGAGAAAAAGAGTGAGCTCACACCTGGCGGAGGTGGTTCCGCACATCAAACCCCTAAGTCTGAAAAATCCGGGAAACAATCCGTTGCTGGAACACCCAGTAAGTAATCGAACCCCATCAAACCCTAATGAGAATCAAATCTCCTAGAAAATCGAATTCCCTCAGGGCTAAACTAAGTTAATTATCGCATAATTTATTTTATTTTTCCTGAAATTATTCAACATTTTAAATTTTTCGAATAATTTTGGATGAAATAGTCAACTTAAAAAAAATTTCCCTCGTCTCCCCCACAAATTGATTTTAGTTAGTCTACATCATCTTCAAGGTTTCTTTTTTCAAACTCAAGTTTCTGTCATGTCAAATACCCAAACTCGAATCAGAGATAGCGCACGAAGTCAATAAATCCTACAGACCTCAAAATAACGACCAAGTTAAAAGCAACTATTTGTCAAGCACATTTCTTTTTTTGGTTGTAAAAAAACTCATTTGTACAGGAGGAATTTTTTGCCCAAGTGGGGGTTTCCTCCATATTTTAAAAATTTTATTTTTCTATTTGAACTTTGACTAAACATCCAAGATAAACTTTTAGAATAAATAAGATATTAATTATTTCATAATATGAATGTGTATCAAAGAACTATTTTGTAGAACTGGCCCCACCAGGTTCACTCTCACCGTCGCCATCGGGGAAAGTGAAAATGGAAGTGGATGAAAACTTGGCGGCAACAGCCCAAATCACACCTGGAACAGAAACTTTGATAGAAATAAACAAAGATAAAGTAGGCCTCGGAATAAGCATCGTTGGTGGTGCCGATACATTATTGGTAAATTTGTATTTATAAAAATTTTTAATTTTAATATAAAAAATTTTTTATTAGCAAGGCGTCGTTTTTGTCCATGAAATTTTCGAAGAAGGTGTCGCCGCTAAGGATGGTAGATTGAGACCTGGTGACCAAATTTTAGAAGTAAATGAAGACTTTAGAAACATTAATCACAATAAGGCTTTAACTATCCTCAGGCAAATCCCAGGAAAGGTAAAAATGAGATTCTTTTAGACCAAATGTATAATTTTTTTAAAGGTTCGAATGCTAGTCTATCGAGATGAAAGCTTCACTGAAGACGAATTAAGTAATTTAGAAATAATGGACATAGAACTCAATAAAAAGGCTGGGAAAGGGCTCGGCCTTAGCATCGTCGGTCGTAAAAGTGGTTGCGGCTTATACATTTCTGAAATCGTAAGTTCAATTTTAAAATTTTTGAAAGATTTTTTCATTTTTATTTTTTTATTCAAGCTTCCTGGCAGCGTCGCAAGTACAGATGGAAGGCTTATGAAAGGTGATCATATCCTCTCTGTCAACGGGCAAGAAATCAAAAAGATGACCCACGAAGAGGCTGCCGCCATCCTAAAAACCGTTTCAGGAAAAGTTTCATTGAAATTTGGACGCTACAAAATAAGGTTCGTTTTATTCACTTATACTTGCATAATCTAGAACCTACCTAGAAAAAAAAAAAAAAAAAATTACTGAATACGAGCCCTTTTTTTAAAAAAATATATTTATAAATAAAATATTTTCTTTTTCATTCCCAATTTAGATCAAAGAATGTTAAGGAGAAAAAATTCATAAATTTAATTTATTATAAAATCTCCAAAATTCATCATTTGTTTTTTTTAATCAATTTATAGAACTCATAACTAGTTCATATTAAAACACTCTTTTTTATTTATTATTTCAGGAAAACGAAATAAAGGTATGATTTTGGGAAAAAAAATGTAGCCTCACATATAGTTGTTATTATAACAAGCGTTCACATTCGCTTTATATTGAGTTGGTACCCTGTTTTTTGGCTTTTATTATAATTAATTCATTGTACTTAAAAGACTAATAAAGTCGACATTAAAATGAAAGGAAGTATTGTAAATTGTAGACATAATTTTACCTTATTGTTGATAATTTTTAAATGTTTTTTGTCAACCCTCTTTTTAAATGAACTCGTCCAATATTGTTATCCATAATATCGATATAATAGAAGTAAGAAAGTATTGCTTCAATAATTTTATTTAGCTATTTTTAAATTTTCCAAAACTTTTATTTATTTTTGTTTTTATTTTTTAGGAGAGGACATTTGAGACACCGAAATCTTGACGTCCGCTAGAAGACAACATAATCAAGGACAAGACTTTTATTCCTGAGTTGCGTAAAACTGACAAAAAGAAAAATAATAAAATAATGTCTTCAAAAAAGACTGTATTCTAAATTAAAAAGAATAAAAATAAAAGAAAGGCCCTTTAAGTTTAGTTCGTAGTATTAATCGGCATAGCCTTGATAAAGAATCGTTAAGTGTTTTTATAATATAAAAAAAATATGTTAATATATAAAATAAAAGACTTCCGAAAGCTCCAGCATAAGTTTGTGAAACAGCCAGTTCAGATTGAAAATATTTGTGTGAAAATTCACTGTGTGAATAAACAAATATATTTTTTATATTCAAATTACATTTTAGGTAACAAAGAAAAAGTTTAAACAATGTTATATTCGATGTTCGTTCTTTATCAAGCTAATTGTACAGCATTCTTAGAGCTCTACTGCTGCTTTCACATGTGATATACACAGCAGTTGTATATTCAATGCGATGTTCTAGGTTAGTCATTTATATCGTCGTTCCTAACTCGTTTAGATTGTTCTAGTTGAATGTCACTAAAAAGCTTTATAGATTCATGCGGCTATAGTTATCGTGTCTGGAGGAAAATCAAAAAAATGTACATAAAATTCATGTAATTTTCTGTGAATAACGTCTGATAAAGTAATAATATCCCATTATTGATTAAAATATTGATATTTATTTTATATTGATAATTTAAAATGTGATATTGCTAATTTTAAATATTCGTAGTTCTTGTAATCGATATTATTTTTAAAAGAAATGCAAAAATAATTTATTTAAACTGTTTTTTATGATTATGAAGGTGCGCCATTTTGTTGCTAACTACAGACAATTTTATTTTCAAATATAAAAAATTGAAATCATGATCGACCAAGAGATCAGGGACCATCAAAATTCCAATTTGGCTATTGTGTTTGAGTGTAAATAGAAATATATGTTATGGGAAATACTAGTTATCTGTGCATAAACTTCATTTCAATTTTTTTTTCATTATTCTTTTGAAATTATTTATTAGAAAATTCTTTTAGCGTTAACAATAAGATAGAAGAGTATAGAAGAAAAATAGTGCTTAGACAGTGATGGTAGCTAAATACATAATAGCATTTGTAAAATGAAATGGATTTTTTTAAATATTTTTCCTTCATAGAATAGCCACATTTTTATTTCAATAGAAAATGCTTTTCTATTTTATCAATGAAATATTGTTTTTTATGAAATTTATTGTGAGTCTTAATGTTTAAAAACTCTTTAATTGTTATTTCGTATTTACACAATTTTCATTTTCTAGTCATTAGTTGCTGACGCCAATTAGGCAGCCAGTCGTTTTTTATCCCAGATTCCCTCTGGTTCTCTTCTTATGCTGTATAGAGAATCTGCATCATTTTTTGTAAATCTTCAATTGTAGTCAGCAAATAATGAAAAAAAAAATTATTTTCAATGAATTTCATATTTAACTCAATCACAGAGTCTTGATAATCTCTGAGCGAAATTTAGAAACACTCAACATTTTGACGATCGAGTTTTTCAGACAAAGTGTTTATCACTGGTGCCTTCATTTCGGAAATTTTATTCTAACCTTAACAACAAACAAGTGGGCTAATCAAAACTTACACACAAAAAAAGAAAAGAAAATCCAATTCCGTAACATATAGTTACCAGTCAAAAGACTTCATATTGGAATCTATCTAATCAATTGAGCAATAATATTGCTGAAGTTCCCAAGAAAAACTTAAAACACTCATGATCAAAAAAGAACAGAGGTCTCTGTTATGCAAAATAAAAGAATCAAAATTTCATCATGCATCTTCATATAAAACCTGAAATTTCAGAGATCCATAGACCTCTACTATCTTAAAATAGACATTGACCTCAAATTCAGCGGATCATTATTCCGATAGAAGTAGCTAAACTGCTTAAATTGTTGAATGCTAAAAGAAATCATATCATTTTCTACAGCAAGTAAAAAGAAGAAAAAAGTTTTTGAATTGTTATATACATTTATATGATTGTTAATTATTAATCGATTGTTAAATCTATAAATATTGTTTTCGATAATTTTATTCTAATCTCGAGGCAATTTTGTTGTTGTTGTAGTTATTTTAGGTCAATTATTGCATTTATTAGTCAATAAAATATTATCTAAGCACATTCAGATTTTTTTGTATGCTTAAATGATCTTGTTCTAGTCAATTAAAAGTCATTTAGAGCTTTAATATAACATCAATGTTCACGGTTTATCTTTTTTTTTCCGCTTTAGCTTTTAAAAAAAATTAATTAATTAAAATTTATCGATTTGTGCACACAGAGCAACTACAAAATGCCATGAAAGTATTCAAAAGGAAAATTTTATTAAATTTTCTGTGTGTTCATTTTATTTAAATTTAAAACTGTGTTATGGTACTGAGTTATGAGTGCTCAATTAAAAAAGGCGCATTTTGGAAGATCCAAAGATATGAACTTGGGATGCATCCATCTTTGTAGGAAAAGGAGGTTGAAGTCCTCAAGAGCTCCCAGTGTGTAATATTACCCATTCTTTCTAATAACTAATAAGTGAGCTCAATTACTCGGTACATAATAGAAATTGTTGATCATTTAAACTCACCTACCTCGATTGATTTTAATAAATAACCAAAATTATGATCTATTAATCGACTCATGCACCTGCATTATAAGATCCACATTGTATATGACGTTTAGAAACGAAGAAAGATAATTTTTAAAGAAAACTGGAACATCTTTTCGATTAATTCAAGATTCCTGAACTGAAGTTCGGAAAAAGATAAATTTTTTTGTGAAAATGCTTAAACTTTTAGGAGTTGAAACTGTTCTCTGTAATCTTTGCAATGTAAACGTCCTTAAGTTTCGGTCGCCTTAGTGTTTTTTTTTAATTTTATTCTTTGCACCTTGATGATTTTACAAGTTAGCTTTGTTATTTATTTAAAAAAGATTTTTTCCGATTAATTTAAATTGTAAATCTTTAAATATTTAGAAGCAGATCATGCTTTAAGCATCCTACATAGAATATATTTTAGCACTTGATAAATTAATCATTTAAAAAAATTATATATAAATAATTCATCTTGAAGTTTGTAAAATAGTTTTGTATTCTATTGTAGATCATAATATTTTTTGTTTGTCTAGTTTTCCCAAAATATAACAATGTTGTTTATATTCAATGTTTATTTCACCATTTCCGTTTTTCCCCCTTGAAATAATAGCCTCCAGTATTGAATTTTTGGAGCTGAAAATAGTCCATTGAAGAACTCCGAGTGCTGGCACTGAAGTGGCGTTTTGGGTGTAAAAACATCCCCCCTCCCGAGAAAAAAGATATTTCAAGATTCAAAGAGACATTCAAGGGCTTAAAAAAAAAGTACCTGCACAGTTTCCAAAACGCAGAATTCAAATTGGTGCATTAAAAATTTCCATGTTTTCGGTGTTACTTTATAGAAAAAACCAGAAGAAAAAATCGCACAAGAAAAAAAAAAAATTGCTTTCTACATTTTGTCTTCAAGTGTACATGGTATGAAATGTCTTTCTCAGAATCTCTTCCTCAGATCTAATGTACACAACAACATTATTTTATTATTTCATACAAGGAAAAGTAAGTTATTTTTTTAATTTTAAACAGGTTGTAAAATGTCGGTTTTTTGCCATAATTCTGCCTAATCTTTGTTTATCCATTCTTATATTTTCTGCCGCCGTGTAAATTTACTCCCGTCATAAACGGATTAAAAATTTTGCAGAAAAATACGGAAAACTCGTTATCTCCTGAAATGATGTAACTTCCATGTACCGCAGAGTATGAAAAGACTCTTTTTTTCTCCCATTCTTTTTTTCATTAAGCACTTCAGCAAAAAACAAACACAAGATTATCACGTTTTACCTCAGTTTTTAATTGATAAGATAATAAAATTGAAATTATATATAAAAAAAGATCAAATATATTGTGACTAATGAATTGTCGATCCAAGTGCTAAACGGTTAAATTCAATTCATCAAAAACCAACGAAAAATGACTAAAGTATGTTGTATATTGCTTAAGTGCGAACAGAATTTTTAATTTAATTTTTACTTCTACAGCTACTAAATATTCTTCTATTTTTGACTTTCCTCACTCTCTCAGTTCACGCCAAACAATGCGCATTAAAAGAAAACACAATGATGTTGGACTGGGATAAGGTATGTTGAGTAAATAAATATCTAAAAAGTTTGTAAAAATTTTGTTTTTCACACTAAGAAAATGGGTAAATGGGAATTTCGTACACCTTACTTAAAAATAGGTTTATTTGGATTTTAAGCTACCTATTACTACGCTTTTGTCCAAGAAGGTTGCTATAGTTACATTTCAACACGAAAATTAACGTCTTTGCCGTGTTTAAAATTTTTAGAAACGTACATCTTAAACGTTTCTCAGTCCTAATGATTCATTTTATTCTCTTTAATTGAACGATAAAGTCACTCATGAAGTTATCGTGTTATCGTCAAAAATCATTGAAGTACACACTCGAATTTTTTTAAACATTTATCGTCTATTGGAAGATGTCAACTATAAAATTATTAATTTTCTTTCCTTATTTTTTAGTTCAGAGGGGACTGGTATGAATACAAGTCGTGGGGTGATGGGTGGATGAGGGTTACCTCGAGATGCATCAAAGACCAATTTACCCTGGAAGATGACAAAACATACAGCAGAACTCGCTCTTACAAAACTCGACTGTAATCATATATTTTTCCAAGAAAACTAAATAATAAAAATTAATTTTTAGTATCCCGATTCCTCATAGCAGCGTAAATTTGATCAATCCGACAGGACCTTCGCAATTCACTATTGTTAAAAACTGTAATTTTTTCGTCTTCTTTTTGTCTTTATTTTATAATGGAAGAAATAAAAAATGTGCTTTCTTGCAGGGTTTACCTCTGACACGCCGATGACGTTGCTGGAGACAGATTATGTCAATTATGCAATCCTTTGGTCCTGCCAAGATGGGTGGTTTACGACTTCAGGTATGATTCAGTGAATAATAAAAAGTAAATTATTTGTTATTTCAGAGTCATCATGGATTCTAACACGACAAAGGGCCCAAATTTCCTTCAGACATTGAAACCAAACTGAAAGAATCTTTGACGAAATTCGGTCTTTCGATGGAAGATTATTCAAATACTGCGCAGAGCAGCTGTGATTAAGCATTATTTAATTGTCTTTCTATTTTATATCAAATTTAAACCGCACAAAACTAAAATATACTTGCTCTTTCAATAGATTATTCTTGAAAGATAATGTTCTTTCCCTCTCTACTGAGAAATACGAAGTCCCTCTTGTTGGTTGATAAGGCTTTGTTCTCTCCATAGACCCCAAACAGCACATCAACATTCGGCCAGCAGCCAATGTCCTTTTTTACTCTTTCAGCAGGGAACTCCGTTTGAGAGAGCTATTTCAATTTCCTTACAACAAAGTTATGTAGTTTTGATGACAAAAAATGGCCTATTTGGGCATTTCCACATTTCACCCCAAAACCCTTTTTTGTTGTTGGATTTTCTAGCGTTTTCCATGGTTTTGATGACTAAATGATCTATTTCGGGCAGTTTTCACAGTGTTCCTCACACCCAACGCCCTTGTTTATTGGTTTTTCAGGCATTTTACTTGTTTTTTATGACAAAAATTGTTCATTTTGAGCATTTCCCCGAATTTTGAAAAGTCATCAAAGGGAATTTCTTAGATGTTCAAGAGGATAAAAATGACTAACTTGAATGTGTCAAAACAATAATCCAAAGTACAATTTTAATTTTTTCCACACAATATAAATATGAATGGTGAATTTTTATTTTATTAGATCATAATTTGCAAAGAATATTAGACTTATCCGAAAATTGGTAACATCCTCGTTTGACAGTATCTAAAAAATTAAAATTAAAGAAATTCAATTAAATTAATTTTTAAAATACCGAGTTTGCTCGCAATCAAAAATGCCTTAGGATGATTGACACGAAAATTGGTTTTTTCAATACTAAAAACAGAAAGAAAAAAATAAAATAATATTTAAAAATTATTATTAATAATAAAAAAGGAAAGTTCATAGCAATTACCTGTCTTTGACTAGAACTCCAAGATCAATAAAAGATGACAGTGCGTTTCCAATTAGATCCAATGAAAGTGCGTAGAGGCAGTCAAGTTTTCCATTTTCATTTAATTGAGCAAAAGTTCTCTGGATCAATTTGAGTAACTCGACGTTTGTATGAATGATTCCTTTGGGCAACTAAAAAAAACGATAATTAAAACATTTTAAACCTTAGAAGAAATTCTAACATCAATTAACAAGTTGATGGCTTGAACATATCCAGTCAAAAACGGTAAAAGCGAATGAAGTAGTATTTCTAAAGTGGTCGTCTTTTGGGAATTTAATTTAATTTTAGAATCATTATTTTCTGCGAGGCCGATTCTGTCAAGTAGAGTCAGAGTTTGATTGAAAATCTGAAACAATAATTCAATTTTATCCTCAACAACTTGGAACCAAGGAAAATGTACTTTTTCATCTGAAGTTTCTGTGTTGACAAATTCTTTACAGAAAATTTTATTGGCAAACATAAATTCAGCTTTTAGAAAATCTGTGGGAAAAAATCAAGATAAGATAGTTCACGTTAAAATAAATTTTCACCTTCTTCAATTTCATTCTGATTTGCAAGAAGTATTGAAGCCATGATTGCCGGTCTCGCCAAATGCCACATATGGGTTGATATAGAGCTGAAGCATGATGCGTGGAATGGCAGTTTGCATTTGACTTACACTAATTTGAGCTTTAAAAAGAAATTTAGATCCATCTCAATAAAATGTAATAAAAAGTACCTGAATTACTTGGCACCAATGAAATACTTTCAAGCGTATCGTGAAATTTCAGAATTCTATTTTGATGATCAACACATAAAAGGTTATCATGAAGTTTTATTGACTCAAGTAAAGCGTTTTCTAAGTTTCCTGTGAAAAAAAAAAAATTGAATCAGAGATTCAAATTTTCTGAAATAATACCTTCAATGATTATTGATGCGCCATCTGATTGTAAAATTGAAACTATTTCTGTAGCCAAGTTCGAGATAATCTATCAATAAAGGTTTTCCTCGAGTCACCGAAGATGCCACAGCTAAGGCAACGATACTAAAAACTGGGATCACAGACAGTTCTTTATGGCTAAAAAGAAAAGATTGATTTACAGCATAATTAAAAATCATATATACCTTTTGATAACAGAAACGCCAAGATTAGACAATTCTTTAGTGTTTCTACTTTGTTTCCCGTCTTCAGAACTTCTTGTAATGCAAGACCTAAGTGATAT
>JACGAQ010002332.1:0-42807 GCA_014119065.1 Orius insidiosus
GGGGTCTTCATGAACATTTACGGCTTTTCTGAAATCAAAAATAAAATTTAAGGTAAAAAACAGAGCAAATTAAGAAAGTATAAGTCTTGACCACATATATAAGTCAACCAATCATATAAACGTTAGCTTATACGTAAGCACTCCCTTGCTATGTGCTATGTTTTCTTCATAGAATTTTTACTAACTCAGTCAACTTTTTGTCCGAATCTTGGTCTGGGCAGATATCTTCAGTTTTATCTTGACAAAGTGGTAGTTGAGAATGATACAGGATACTACATTCAGGAAAGTACATTTCGTTTATTACGGGGAAAAAATTATAACCCTATTTAAACGTTAACTTCATCGACTGTTCCCATTGGCAAATAAATTCAGATAACTATTCCTTGACCCTTAGGTAAACCTTGACTCAAATCTAGAGGAAATTGATCCCTGTCTTAGGAAGAAATAAATTAGGATAATTATATTTCAAATTCATTCATAAACATTTAGGCAAAAACAAAGGATGACATAGGCCGTCTCGCCCGCACCAAACGGGATCGACGAGAGTCTCAAAAAATTCCAAAATGGCTGACACTAAAAAGTTTCTGGACCGGCCTAAAAGCGGAGACGAAATACGATAAATTAACTATGAGAATTAATTGTAGCAATTAAATTTATAAAAAAATCAATTTAATAATGATTGAAAGTTAAAAAAGAACTTACTCGGGGCTGCACTTCTGAGAACCCGCATTAGCGGCATCTTTCTTCTGTTTCGGCATCGCTAAAGTTGACAATTGCTTGGGTTCTAACCAGTATACAATCTGAAAATGAGAGGTAACCGGGGACCGTACTGCGGACTGTGAAAAATAGTCGGCATGCTATCTTTTGATTGGCTCCCTTTGTTTCAATGACGTCACTCCAGTCCAAATTTTCCCCGGCGAATTTTAACTAAACAGTCAATTAACTGTAAGTGAATAGATAGTATTTCTATTTTCGTAAAAGAAAATAAAAAAGAAAGAAAGAAAAAACGAATCTTAAAAACTTTCCTCTATTCTCATAATTCACAACTCTCATTATGTATAAAATCAGCAATAATAGAATTTTTTTTAAATAACCCCTATCAAACATGATTGAGTAGGAATAAAACCATGAAGAAAACATAAAACTAAATTGTATTTTATTTTTCAGTTAAAATATCGTAGTTATTCTTTACAATATAGCATCCTAATAAGTCTTTTACGCGATCACACTAGCAGTTGTCGACCTGCTTTGAACATTTGAGCTATGACATTCATCGATAATGGACAATTGTATGCAGAACAGTCTTCTCCTCCCATGCCTTTGTTGAAGGCCTCTTGAATGGCGTCGTTGTCGATCATCGCTCCGATCCACTGCGAGCTTTTCAGAAACAAAAGAGCTCATGAAGAACAAAAACCAAATTTGTTTAATTTTCATACTTTCTAGCATTGGAAAAAGGAGAGTTGACCAACACCTTCCCTGCGGTCCAACATGCTGCTCGCTGATAGCACTCCGTCGTCGAAATGTCCATCGAATGTAATGCTTCCTCCACTCGTCCCATCAAAGGGTAAAACGTTTCAGTCGCTGTCGCTGAAAGAAGAAAAAAAAAAGAAAATCAAAATTTTACTGATGAAATAGATTTCCTCGCCAGCTTTATCTGTTTCTTTTACCATAAACAGTATTTGAGCCAATCTCAGGGAAAAAAATACATTTTTATATTTAAACCATTACAGTTTTTATAGTACCTTGCGCCTGTGGTACAAACAACTGGACTATTTTTGGAACGATGGCAATAAAAAGAAACAGCATCGATCCGACTGTGACAAGTCCACGGGTTGACGTCTAATGTCGGGTGTTGGATGCTTCCATCGCTTTTCCGAAGAGGTACCTTCATAAATGGAATAGCGAAATCTAATTCGATCTATCAAAAGGAAATCAGAAAAAATTAATATTAAGAAAATTTAGATAAGAGCCAGGTGAACCATACTTATGTCCATCAAGTGCACCTTCATGTACCCTTCACCCTGTAAATTGTTAATTTATATAAAAAATCAAGTTCGCCATATAAAAATTTGATCTGACGAATGATGACTGATGGAATGTTCTTCCAAAAGTGAACCTAATTTCATCGTTGAAAATTATTTTGCTTTTACTGCGGTCAAAACTTGAAATTTAATTTTGTTTTCTCTGCAGAATGCTATCTATTGAAAAAATACTTCCTTTCTCTAACTTCCACCACCATATTAATGCAATTTTATCAGAACTTTATACATAGGTGTTTTAAATTTTAAGTATGTTTCTGTTATCCTGAATGCACCTTTTCTGTCAGACAAATAGAGGTCCCAAATTCATGGTCGGTGGTTTTAAATGCAACTCTAGTTTTATTTTTAAGTTATTGACATTATTTATTTATTTATATGACAAAGAATTGAAGTTATATGACAAAGAGAATTGTTCAAACCATGAAGCGAACTTCACTTATCGAACAAAAGATAGTATGTCTCCACTGTTTTATGAGTTGCATTTAAAAAAACTATGTTTTCCTGGTAATCATAGAACCTTCACAATCTTCAGAAAAAAGCTCCTCACCCCAACACCAAACAGCGTTTTTTTAAATTTATTTACATGGTGTATTGAAAAATAAGAATGTAATATGCAAAAGAGATTTAATCGATTTTCGCCTCAAATAAAAGCAAGATGCTCAAAGCCTTTCTTCAGTCAGCAGTCACGAAGAGCAAACATTTATCCCTTTTCAATAAAGCCTTTCCAGAGAAAAAGAGATAAAAATAACTACTGAAATAAAATAATCAGAAAAATAAGTTTTGAATTTATGAAAGCTGTTGTAAGCCATGTCAAAGTTGAAAAGCTGAAAATAGGTACTCAATTAAAACAAAATAAGCAATAAGATCAAAAAACAATGAGAGACCTAATATATTAAGTTATACCTTGATTTCTCCTTCATGATTATTAAAAGAAATAAATCTTCCTTTTTTGTCTAATTTTTGTGGACCATCTAAAATGTTTTCTTCTATACTGAAATTATTTAAAAATATTTATATAACATTCAATAATTTATATATCAATACCTATTTGCAATGGAAGATATTGAATTTGATATAATCATTAAAACGAAATGCGTCTTCAGCATGATGGACCTGAAATAAATAAAGTTAAAATCATTTTGCTAATTACAAAACATAAAAGAAGACAAAAAATGTTTGCATAAAGGGACTTTTTGACTGGTAACCCTTTTACAATAACTTTTGGACTTTATATAGTTTATTCAATAAAATATAATGAAACTTCCCCTGGTGACTACCATAGAGTTCTGGCGTTGCTTTTGACAAATTTTATTTTGCTGAAGCCACAAGTTTTATTCAGAGAGAAAAAAGCCAACTGGACTAGGTGTCAATAAAAATTCCAGATTTGACGAAAGTAAAATTTTTTTGCAAATATATATAATAAAAAAACTTAAAAGCAGGGACTCTCCTCCTTTTGTTTTTTAATATTTAAAAGGAGTTTTTAATGAATCTATTTACTAACGAATTGTTTCAATTTTTAAGAACACTATGAATAGAAAATTGTTTTAACCTGTTTCTGTGGATTCGCAAGTTCTTTCCCAAACACTTTTGATTCTAAGATGTACTTAAACGTACAAAAAAATATAGATACAAGAAAAAATAGACACAATCGGTCCAGGCACAGTAAGAATACTAACTCGAAATCATTGAATTACGTGTTATATACATATGTGTAGGGAAATTGAAGTGTCAGGCCTCGATAAACATAAATAATGGAGTATCACATTATTGTCGCTAAAAGAGAAATTTTCACGGAGGAGAGAACAGAAAAAAATTTGTGAATAATGGTTTGTCTCGGGTAGATTGCTTTTTAAGGGTTCTTAAACTCGTTAAACTTCGTTTTTAATGCTACGAAAGGAAGGGTTGAAAAAAAATTGCTTTTGCTCCGTATTTTTGCCCGAGACACTTTTTCACGCCCTGTTAAAGCCTTAATTTGGTTGTCAAAGGTAAAAAGGGGGGACTCACCGGTGACCCAGTTATATGTATACCTAATAATATGTAAAAAGACAGGGGAAATGATGTAAATATCGGATTTTAGGAGTACTGGAATAAAACTTGAGGTGACTAAAATTAATTTGATCATTCCAGAAAATTTTCATGGTTCGTTTTAAAAAACGATTTTACTTGGATTAAAAAGAAAAACCTTTTGTTTTCGGCATTTAACAGATTTTAGTCATCAACTTTGTTATTTTGAACAAAACCTCTTCGCTTTTCTGATTGAAATAGATTGACCCATTTTGCAAAAATTTTACTTAGATCATTTTTAACTTCCTTAAAGAAGTTACTGTGATACCCTCGACGTCGGTTTTTGGGGAAGGAGGGTCAAATCGAATATTGATCTCAACTTTGTCTATGGTTCCGGCCGGCCGTAGCATTTTTCCGGAACACTTCACCGCCACAGTTTCCAACCGATTTTCACACAACCTTCCTGAATAGTTGAACAAGAAATTATCGTCTGTGATTTTTGAATTTCGAAAAAATGGCGGAGATATGCACGTTTGAAAAAAAAACTGCGCTGCGGCCGAACCCTTGTTCCGATTTTCACCAAATTTTCACCAAATACTCCTTATATTTTTTAAAAATTTTTGGTGTAAAAAAATTATCAATTTTTTACATTAATTATCATTTTAGAAGGGAGAAATTTCATAAGTCACCGTTACGAGAGAGACCTCCTTTGTGTGTGGAGGGGAAAAAAACTTAGAAAATTTTTTGAAAAAAAAAAAAAAAAAAACTTCCCACTTCTATACTTCCCTCCCTTATATTCCCCTCCCTTTCCCCCTTATACTTCCCCTTCCTTGTCTTCCCCTCCTATACTTCCCCCCCTTGTACTTCCCCTCCTTTCCCCTCCCTTGTACTTCCCCCTCCGTTATACTTCCCTCCCTTTACTTCCCCTCCGTTATACTTCCCTCCCTACTTCCCCTCCGTTATACTTCCCTCCCTTCCCCTCCGTTATACTTCCCCTCCTTATACTTCCCCTCCGTTATACTTCCCCTCCCTTACTTCCCCCTTATACTTCCCCTCCGTTATACTTTCCCCTCCTATAATTTTACTTCTCTTTAAGCAAGTTTTCGTTGGAAGCTCTTCAAACAAGTACTTTCGATTGGAGGACTTTCAGTTATGGAAGATATTACTTCTGTGGCCAGTGGGATGTCAAATATTATACCCCAATATCTTGCCCAAAAGTGCTCTTATCGAAAAAATAATCGAAGTTAAAATTGTCAAAGTGATCATATCCCTCCAAATGAAAGGAAGCCTTCCAATTTCCGCAATTTTTTCTTTAGTACCTTAAAGAGTCCTTAGAGGGTTTTTGCTATCAGGAACGGAAAAGGGAAGTTCAAAAATACACCACACTCCTTTCGAGGAAGCCTTGAAGCAAAAGATTCCTCGCTGGGACCCCTGGGGAGGGGGATCCATAATTTATTAACTACCCTGTCAAAATAAACGCCAAAGAACTTTTTTGATTTGCATAGAACCCTCTAATCAGTCACCTTCGGGGCGAGGAGGGTCAGAACGCAAAAAGGTCGGATTATCCGAAGGAGTCATCAAATATATTAAAAACTTTTGACACAGGTCTATTCGGTTGCAATGATGGTTGGATATTGAATTTCCGAATTTTTATTTTACGAATTTTAATTTTTATGTAAAAAAATCCCTATATAAACTTCCAAATGTGAGCATAACTGATCTAACGCAACAAGACTTCCGCCACGTTGACACAACTCCATTTTATTCCTGAAGTAACGTCTTTCAGGTTGTAGTTCAAACATAGCCAAAAAAAAATGTTTACTTTAAAAAAATTACATCCTTATAGTTGTGAGGTAATATTTTTTTTCGTGTATCAATTGTTTTGAATATGTAATACAATTATCAGAACAATAGGGAGCGGAAAGATGGGCCTAAGAAGTCACGATCTACGATTTCGGAAGAAAGAAAAGCGAAATAAATGTATAAAAAATGTCGCCTTCCGGTTTTGACGCTACATAAGCGTGGATAATGCTTTTAACTGTCTCATCTCAGTTCCCATAGACAACGGCGAAAGTTTTAAGCAAACCAGGTTCCATTCATATCTTAAGGACACGGCACACACCCTAGTATATAAACAGAGTTTGAATTTGTCGTTCATTGTAGTCGTGATCTGTTCGCTGTCAAGTGAAGACAAGAAGAAACCCTTCGAAGATGTCCGTTTCCAAATCGACCCTCGTCTTCATCGCTTTCAGCATCATCGGTGCCTTCGCCGATAGCCAACTCGAAAAGTAACTTCTTTTTTTTTTCTACTTAATGCTCAATGTTCATAGATCACGAAATTTTTCTTTAGACTATGTACATTAAATCTGGAAGTTGTCTACTTCAATGATTAAGTTGAACTGAATCCAAATACAATTTTTTTTTCTAGAAAGTAATTAAGTAGCATAATTACGTTTTTGTTATCACTTCAAAAGTACTGATTTGACCGTAAAATATTGAACAATAAGAATTGAAAGTAATTAAAAATCACAAGTTTAAAGAGTTCAAAGTAAATATGTATAATGAGTTTACTGAAGGGCTGCTTTTTTAAAAACGTTTAATCAAACATTAATTGAAAAACTTTACTTCGCCTCCCTCTTTTTCACTGCCGATCAAAGCAACCTTTTTTCTTCCTCGAAGTTATTGTATGCAGACCAAGGTGGTTGAAATTCTTAGAAACCAAAAAATATTGTTCAGAGCTGAATTCTAATACGGATATTCTTTGCTTTTAGCAGTATCAATCAGATAGACGCGAACGGAAATCAATCATCTCCCCAAGCCAGATTTGGATTCCCGATAACCTATGGAAATGACTTGCAGGTACACAAATTTGAATTTTCTGTACTTTTTTCCGGGGTTGAAAAGATTTCTTGACGTATAAAAATTTTTAAGGGATACAATACGGGAGCGTCATACGCACCAGTTAAGATTGAGCTTGGTGGAATATTTCTGGGAACACTCATCGGACTCGGTGCTGTTTTAATAGCGCCCAAGTTGGCGCACATCTTCTCACCCCATGGATCCTCAAGTGGAGGATACTCAAGCGGCGGATACTCCAGCGGCTATTCAAGAGGTGCTTTTTGTTCAAAAAAGCGAACCAAAAATTTAACCTGTTGAAATTTTTAGCCGTTGATGATGGCGTCATGTCAGGAATAAAAAGTGTCATTTCAAGAATAGATGAAGCTCTACAAGCGAACAAGATCGACTCTACCGCATGTCTTGAACGAGCCGCTTGCACGTACATGCAGTACATGAACAAAACAAACGCTACTGACCTCCTCGGTTCAAGGTATTTTAACTTCATTTATCAAATCAATTTATCTTATTTAAATTTCAGCTCTTCCTTAATCGATTTTGTCATCGATGGATCCAAGTTGAAAGCAGCTTTGGAGAAAGGAGTTAACCAAGAAGATTGTTCAGACGCCTATCCACAGTGCGCCTTCTCCAAAACATCATTGATGCTCGGCTTACGGTCGATGATGACCGGTAACTCCCTCTAACATTTTTTTTTTACCTCATCCGATTGTATTTTACTAGTTTTTAGTTTTTTTATATAAAAAAGGCCATTTTAATAAATTGTACAATACATTAAAATATATTTTTATATTACATAACTAAGTGATCATTATAATAGCCATAATAATTTAGAAGTCGATATTTTGTTCTTCAAGAAATAACATTTGAGGCGCTCCGGGTACGAAGGGCGAACTCGACAAAACGTAGTTTCGAGATATTCGCATTTTAAAGTTACGGTTTTTACGTATTTAAAGGGGAAAAAATGGCGAACTCAACATAAAAATTATATGGGTGTATTCACCAAGAGGTCTAGAATCTGAAAATGAAAAAAAACTGGAGGACCCTTCCTCAAAAACCCGACGTCGAGGGTATCACAATAACTTCTTTAAGGAAAATTTGTCCGATGTCGAGTTCGCCCTTCGTACCCGGAGCGCCTCATTTGTAACCCGTAGGTTACCTACAGTGCCGGTTGCTCTATGACTCTGAGCTCGCCATTTTATCTTTTTCATTCCCAAATAACGTTTTGAGTTCTTCTTCCCTTTTTTTCTTCCAAAATCAGCGGTAAGTGTTCTACATTAACAGCCATAACTATTATTTAACAGTAAAAATATGAAATCGAGTTAATCAAAATTATTTTATTCTTTACTATCGAACTTTTTGTTTAGGTTTGAGTGTTTATTTTTATAATTTGCTACTTCTTGATTTATTCTATTTCTAAGATTTGTGCTACTTCTTCTTGATTCTTTTGGCATAGACTTAAAAAGAGGGTTTCCTGTTTTAAGCAAAAAATTTCTATTAAAAATTATTCTCGAAATATGTACTTTCTTTTCCCTCTTTTTGTTTAGTGAAGAGCAATACTTTTAAATGGTACCATAAGTAAGGATTTTAGAGGGGAAGGCATGAAATTAAAATTTATGCTGGTGATGTGGCACTAGGGAAGTGGAGTGGAAACGTACGATTATCGCAAGCCTGTTGTTAACAAAACCGAAAGGTTTCAAGCGGATTTATCAAATTTTTGGATTTTTAAAATCGAGTAGTGACTTCTGTATCAAGTGATCGTATTTTTGGATATTTTTTTCGTTCTCAATCTAAATCGAGCGAAGAATGAGATATAAACATCGTTTAAACAGCACTTCGGATTTGAGACCTTAGCCAGTTGTGAGTTGTAACTTTGGCTGTGGTAATCAAACGAAAAGCCGGCTCCTCGGTCATGTTTTCTACCGCTAAGGTTTCGATTACGTATGCACGAAGTAGTAGATAGGCATTCGTTATCCGAAATTGGTTTTCATTTTGTTTATTCACGGTTCACCGCATAGCGATTTTCCTTTGTCTCTCGAACTTGAAAGGTACGTTCTCTGTTAATCTTGGGTTTCTGTCTTTTTAATTATTTTAAACTTTTTTTTTGCATTGAGGTAAAAGGATACTAGCTAGGCGATATATTTAACTATGGAGCGAGATTGATAAGCCGGGATAATTAAAGGGGTGACTGTGTAGGAAATAAAATTCAATGTTTAGCTTCTAATCCCAAATACCTGCCCTACTATATCTGGAGTCAACTCTAAGTGGGGCTTCTGTCATATTGCCATTGAGCAGGGGCTCCCTGCTTAAATAGTCATCTGCTGCGTTGGCCTGGCTGCACTAAATGCGCTGACTGCCCTGGAAACATTTTGGTGATGGTGCAGAACTAGAACTGGGGGAAATATCCGGCAAAACTCAGTTTTGTTGACCTGGATCCCTGGATGAACTGGCCTGACTCTGAGCCTGTTGTCACATTTCTAGTAGTTTGAAGATAGTGGAGCTTAAATTAGTCCACTCTCTGCTACCTTGATGAGATTGCATCAAGCCCAAGGTCAAAGACATGCCAAGAAGAGGCATCAATTCACAGCAGACCTGCTCAGGTAGGCCTGCACTTGGTTTTTATTACTTAAAGTCTGTTATCACAGGAATTGACTATCACAGATTTTGTAAGTCAATTTGATCAGCTACGATTGAGCTCTGAAGATCACATCTTCAGAGGGTGGCCGCCGCTCACCTTTTAGGACCATTTCCTTAACTCCTCTGCCTTTCCAGTCTTTGCAATAGAATTCCAGGTCTGGACCTCCTTCCGCAGTCACACGTTCTGTCCTCGATGATGTGGAGTCGGTGGAGGTATGCCTTGCATTCCCAGGCTCGGTGAGGACCATGGTGTACCATGGTGCTTTAATTTAAGTCCGAGTCGTGAGTTGACGGTTTGTTGCCATTCGATGTTGAATATTCTACCTTTTTGTCTTTCTTTATTTTCCTTTTAACGTATGACTTCGGGCTCCGCAGAGTAGGAGATTTCCTGGGTGTCATCCAATGCCAGTTCTTGTGCGTATGTATCCGCCAATTCGTTTCCATATGTTCTATGCGCTTTGGTCCATTTACCTTTTTCCAAGCTTTCTCTAGTCTTAGCTAAATTTTGTTTGCTGCTTCAACAGTATCATGTGCTTTTAAGGATGAGGAAGATGGGCCAAGACATGGTTAAAAGGCCTTGGCTTAAATCCGCACAACATTCTTCCTTTCTCATAAATCAAGATTCTGGGGAAAACGCCTAGACTTTAAAAATACTAAAATGTGGGAACTATCTGGCTTTTGAATATAAAGACCACCTCTATTCCAGTACTGACGTTATCAAAAACCGAGGAAAGCTCCTGAAAAGACAGTGGGGTCTCTGTCAAAAAGCCTAGGAAAACGTCCAAAAATCCTGTAAATCTGGGTTTTCTCTGTCAAAAAACCGAGCGCATTCCTGTAAAAATAGATCACAAACCTTGTAAAACTTTCCTCAATATCTAGGAAGTTCCATAAGAGATCTACAAAATAACTACCTTAACTATATGTTCATAAACTTTGACAGAATGTGCAATGAGATCTGTAATTTATATTTTTGGTGGTGTTTGAACTGGGGAGCAGATAGAGGTTCTCCATGATCTGCAGTGTCTGTCGCTCGTACAAATAATCAATAAACTTCTTTTATATTTTTCAGATGGCGATATCGATAACGTTTATTGTGTCAAGTATCTTTATGGCTTACATCTGCCATTGTGTTTATTCGATGTTCACTCTTATTTTGCCTCCTCGTTGTACCCCTGGGACGACATGCTATCCCTACTTTACAAAAACGCAACAAAACTTGCTTGTAATTATACCCTTATTTGTCGTTTTGTTTATCTTAATAATTTTCTTCTTTCAGATGGTGGCATACGTTTCAGATGAAATAAATCCGTCAATCGGCAGTGTTCAAGAGGTTGCCAAAGTTGATTCATTCGACCCAAACGACTCTTGGGAAAGGTACTTAAAGGGAAATTTAAAAAAAATTTGTTAAAATTCTTTTGTAGGGAAATGCGGATAAAAGTTCCAGAATCGACTAAAAAAAATGGCTCAATGTATCTCTTCGTTTTTCTTCTAAACCGCAGAAGAGAGCGCTCTCATTTCCTCCGAGCGTCAACAATAAATTTAATGTTTATTCCAGGTTCTCTTTGATACGCTTCAACATTCCGTCGACAAACTTTGAACTCCTCAAAGGTACCATTTAAAAATGTTTTTAATTTAAAACTAATTAAACTTTAGGTGAGATTCCCAAAGAAACTTCAAAACCAATCGGATTTTTAAAGAAAGAAGTCGCCTTTAACATTCTTATGGGTGTGGACGAGTGGCCAAGTCAAGACCTTCCACCCGAAATCATGCCTTTTTTCAGGTATTTTATCATTCAAAAGATAATTTTTTAGTGTTTGGTCTGGAGACAATAAAAGGTTTTTTTCTTTAGACTGGGTGAGAAGAAAACCATTCTTCCGATTATGGAGTTTGACCATTTGAGTGACCGATATGACAAGTTGGGACCTGTTCCGCAAGACTACGCCTCTGTAACTTTGAAATATTCGCCAATAAAAATTAGTGAATTCAGGTAAACTCTCTCTAATCGTCTATTTCATACTTGCATGTTTGTGTTTGCCTTAATAAACCTATTAAGAATCCTTTATTGTTTGTTAAAACTAGCTTTTTGTTTTCCCTTTTTCAGACTGAGAATGCACACTCATGTGGCCTTCAAATCTCTCAAGCAATACGGCTTTTCAGACAAAGACTTAGACCAAGTGAAGAGTTTGTTTTCTGCTTCTAATGTCTATTTCCTTGGTCTAACTGTTCTTGTTTCTTCCATTCATGTTTGTTTCATTTTCTTTTGTTTATTATCCTGTAAACGTTTGTATTCTAGATTCTTTTTGACTTTTTGGCTATTAAAAGTGACGTCTCTTTCTGGAAATCGAGAAAGTCATTGGTTGGACTGTCTTCAAGGACTGTATGTTGGAGAGCGTTTAGTCAGGTTATCGTCTTTCTGTATTTGCTGGATGAAGGGACATCTTTGCTCGTTTTGATCCCTACTGGTATTGGCACAGCGATTGAAGTAAGTATTGCAGCAGCTTCGATTAACATATATTGTTTTTTTAAGTTTTGGAAGGTACAGAAGATAATGCCGATTGACTGGAGAAGGCTTAAATTTAAAAAAGTCGAACGTACTCAAGAAGAAGAAGCAACTATTAGCATCGATCAGACTGGGATGAAATACTTGCTCTACTTACTCTACCCGCTTTGCTTATCCGGTGCTGTTTATTCTTTGTTGTATTTACAGCATAAAAGGTAATTAAAAGTACTTTTTTTATTGATTAATTAATTTTTTTTTAGCTGGTACTCGTGGATAATACATAGCCTCGTCAATGGTGTTTACGGTTTCGGTTTCTTTTTATGCTTCCTCAACTATTTATTAATTATAAATTGAAATCCGTCGCACATACACCATGGAAAAGTTTCATGTACAAGGTAGGCTGAATTTAAATTCTAAAAATTTTCAACTTAAAATTTAAGGCTTTCAACACATTCATCGATGATCTTTTTGCGTTTGTGATTGAAATGCCGACTGCCCATCGCATCGCGTGCTTCAGGGACGACGTCGTTTTTGTGATCTACCTTTATCAAAGATGGTAATGATTTTTAAAAAATATATTTTATAATTGTTTTATTTTAAGGTTGTATCCTGTCGACAAAACACGTGTTGAGGCCGAGGGAAACGAGTGATCGCATAGAAGTTACTAATTTTCAGTTATTTATTTAAGTAAAATTTGAGCAAAGCTCTTCTAAAAAAACATCTAAAATTGTGATTAAAAAAATTTTTTTTAAGCCAATTGTGATTTATTTCTGTTATATTTTGTTATGTCTAATAAAATGGGGGTTTTAAATTTTTTTATTTCTCGTGGTTTAAGTATATTTTACCTTTTTTTACCTCATTTTTTATAAATTTTAGAATTGAAATTAAGTTACAGTAGAACCCCTCTAATCCTTCACCCTCGGAACTATGGTTGGAACGCAAAAAAGCTCGGATTATCCGAAGAAGTCATTAAATACGTTTAAAAAAGTTGTCTGATTCACTTGAATTTTCATTTTTGTTGTATTAAAAAGTGCTGATGGGAATTCCTCAAAAATCGAGGGGTCGGATTTCTGGGAAGAAGGCGGATTAGAGGGGCTCTACTGTATTCAAATTAACAATCAAGAATGAATTACAAGAGAAGTGCTTTTGTTATTTGACAATAAATGACAGGTTTAGGTGTTAACACCTTTTTTATCATGGTTTTGATAGTATTCCTCGAATTTTGGTGTAAAAACATCCGTTTTACACGAACACCGTTCTTAACGAGTTTCGGGTCTAGAAAAACCCATTTTATCTGGTCTTCAGGCGATTAAAAATGTTTTTTACCGGATTTTGGGTCATTATTCTTATTCTTTTTTGGGAAAACCTCAAAATCTTGAGAACCAATGATCCCTTAGAGCTCTTTTTTTTGTCTTCTTCTTTTTTGTAATTTGTTTAGCATCTTTGAGAATTTTTTGAAATTTTCCCCAAACTTTTCAGTGTGAGAAATTAATTTTTATAACTTTTGAGAGGTCAGAAAAGACGCCAATTAAGCCGTCCGCACACTGGAGCCGACTACGTGCGACTCGGAGTCGTACGAAGTAGTACGACTTCGTTCCAGAGATCCTAACAGTAACAATTAAATGGAACCTCGCCCACTGCAACCGACTCAGTCGTGCGTATACGTGCGTTCATATCCGACTTACGACTCGATCCAAACTTGTTTGGATTTTGTCGCAGGTCGCGTGCGATTTTTGCGTTTTCTGAGTGAATTATTATTATTATGGATACCGAAAAGCTCATTTCTCTTGTGCAAAATGCTGATTGCTTGTGGGACCAAAAAATGTAAAGAAATGTAAAGAGAAAAAAAATGTAAAGAAATGTAAAAGAAAAAAATGTAAAGAAAGAATGTCTTTCTTAAATCCTCTTTAACATTTTCCAAAATGTAGTAAAATGTTTCCTTTTTCATGCGGAAATAACGGAAAAATTTTAATTTGAAGTCTCAGAAATCTGAATTTTCATACGATCAGTCGGCTCCAGTGTGCGAGGGAAGCGTACGACCTGAACGCACGACTTGGTCGTGCGTAGTCGCTGTCGCGCCTAGTCGGCTCCAGTGTGCGGCCGGCCTAATACAGCTTTTAGAGAGGCCTAAAATGTACCTCTAATAATTTTTCAGATTTTTCAAGGTGGTCGAACAGTATTTTATAAATTTTTTGTCTGAATTTAAGCTGTTTTTCGCAATAAAAAAGAGAGTGGTGAAGTTAAAAATTTATTTTACTTTTAAAAAATAATAAAATTAACAATTGGGAGATTAAGGGAAGTTTGATATTCTACTGAGATATCCTAAGATGTGATGTGTCATTATGGCACTTCCCTTATTCTTCAATTTTTGTATTTATTTTATTTATTTTTTAATAATAAAATTTATTTTTATTTTTATTGCGTCTGTATTCCGCGAGATTTATTATTTTATAATAAAATTAATTTCAACTTCACCACTCACTTTTTTATTGCGAAAACAGCTTAAAATTCTGACAAAAAAATAAAATACTGTTCTACCACAGTTTGGGAAAAATTTCTAAAAATTCTCAAAGATGTGTCTTTAGATGCTAAACAATTTACACACAAAAATAATAATAATAATTAAAAAAAAAAAAAATAAAAAAGTTTTTCTCGAATTCGGTTTTTTGATCTGAAAATGCCAGTTATTATTCACATAGAGAGGCATCTTCTGAAATTTTTTCGGCCAAAATGCCCCCCTTATCCCGCTACAGCCTTTGTTAATAATTAAAAAGACCTTTTCTTTAAACTTAAAAGAAGTTTTAAAAAAATGGGTTTGCTAGGTGGTTTTTAAATTGAAGGCGGGCTTTTTGTGGCGCTTGCGTTGCCCGAATTTGGAAGAAAACAGCGGATTGTGAAAAAGAAGACTCCCCACCTTCGGTTTACATTAGTCAGTTCGTCCACGACTTTTTATAGGAGGGGAACGTATTGTGTCGTTTCGTTTGTCGCCTCTCATTTTCGCGATCTCGGATGTGAAATTTCAATGAATCTCTCGGAAATACATTACGCCGAAGTGACAGACGCCGCTATCCCGGCGTTTATCACGAAACTTTGGCACATGGTCACCGATTCTTCGACAGACGATCTCATCTGTTGGGGACAGGTATCTTTCTGACTTCTCATACATCGACCTCTTTTTAAAAACGATTTTACGCACCCTTCATCCTGGCCCTTTCGTCATCCGTCATCTTTAAAAAACCCTTCCCCTCCAAAAATATCCAACCTATCCCGACTTCCAAAAGATATTTTGTAATTCAAATCGAAAAGCTATTAACACTCGTCGATTGAAACTTAAAAATTCCCTGCGTCAAATTTATAACAAGTTTTGATCTTTAATGACCTTCAGGTGTCGTTTTTATGTTGTTTTTTCTTTCCCACCCTCTACGGTTTAATTTTAAATTTCGATTTCTCTCTGCCCTGTTTCTGCCCTTCCAACCTTAGTATTTTTTATTTATTTCGAACTAATCCACTTCGTTGTCTCTGTCTTCCTTTTAAGCCTATCGCGTCGTAATTAGCTAAATTTTGTTCCACGCTTAAAAAATGCGTGTCAGAAATCTATTTAAGAATTTTCTTAGCTAACGACGATTTTAAAGCTGAACTTATCAGAAACTCTTATCACCAGCCGTTCATTGTTCAAGGTCATAGCCGTTTTGAGGGCTTTTCCTATATATTAGTTAATTTGCTGTGCCCTCATACTCGTTTTTCAATAGCAAGCCACTGTCTACACTGCTCACATAAGCCTGAGCTCCTCCCTTGTACTTTTTAGTTACTGCTAAATAAACTCAGAACTGCTGGGTTTTGGCAATTTGACAACCATCGCCGCTGGTTGTGTCGATCTGCCCAAGGTTATCCAGGAGTACCTGTTTGATCTTGCTAAGCTTCTTGAAAGATGTTCAGTTTGGCACCTTGGCCTTTTTGAGCAGTAATTTTTGTGTGTCTTAAGAGAAAGAATTCAGCATATTAGTAATACATTTTTAGGAAATGGCATGACTTTATTACTTTTTAGCCTAAAGTCGATGATTCCTTGAGAACGAGTAGTCCAGTCTTCATGATCCCTAAAAGTTCTTGATTCTTGAATAGGCGCACCACAAAACATCCTTGTTTTGGTTCTGTGGAACCTTTAGTTTTGTAAATATTTGAGCAATAGGAAGTAGACTTTCAAAACTGTCAAAAGTATACTGTCAAACTGTCAAAAGTATATTGTCAAACTGTCAAAAAATCGTTTCAGCATTATGTCATAACACAATGTAATCTTATCCTATTGACTCAAAAATTTGTAAGCCCTTTAATAGGGAATGTAAATCTTGTAGGGGATCGGACTGCTGATATGCTCTTCTTCCTTTTTAATTTCACTTATTTTTTAATTTTTATTTTTTTCCAAGGATTCCAACTATCACAAATTGAAGCGTATATACGTCATAAATGAAATTTTAAAAAATGGCTGTTTCAGGTCAATTTTAATGGGTTTTAGACCAAAATAGTAGTCAAATTAACTTTAAATTTTGCGTAGATTACGAATCTGAATTAAAAATAGGTGTTATCATTTAAAATAATGAAGTTGGTGTCGCTCTGGGATACCCTGTACTCCAAAATCAAAATTCGTTAATTGCAGCCAATTCTTCGTCAAAAACAATGGGTTTTACTTATAACTTTTTTTTGTAGGAAGAAAATTATAGAATTTATACCGGGTGTCCGGAAACACATGGCACACGTCTGGGAGAGCTTTAAAAAGTGTTTTTATGAAAAATAATTTGAATGTAAACCCCCCTTAATTTAAATCAAAGAATTTAATGGTGTATTTTAAAATGCGTTTCGATATACACGGTGCTTCCAAATTCAGTTATAACTTCGTTATTTCAAATGAGAACCCCTATTTTTTTATTTCAGATTCAAAATTTCAAGTTGTCTTGACTATTCACATGACCATTTTCGACCAATTTAAAAAATGTCAAATTTTAGCGTTTTTATTAGCGCTAAAATCCGTAAAAACGACCAAAGAGACTCATTTTGTTTTATATTTCACTTATTTTTGTCCAAAGATTCCAATTATTACAAATTTAATCTTCGCATTCTGCATCACGAGATGTCGTCGCTAACGGCCTTTTTTCAAGCTAGAACCCCAATTTCTTACTTCAGAAATAAGCGATTTTCTAACAGATTTTTTTCTTTTTGATGCACAACTACCAAAGACGCTGTAGCTTTTTCAAAATTTATGGTCCGAAAGAAAAATTCGTTTAAAAAACCACTAATTTTCATTTCTGAGGTAAGAAAATTTATGATACATAGGGTTCCCATTTAAAATAACGAAGTTAGTCTGCGCCACCCTGTATACCAAAACCAAAATCTACCAAATGGAGTGGATTCCTTGTCCAAAAATAAGGGTGGTTTACATTTAACTTTTTTTTTCTAGGACTAAATGCTTTGCCGTAAAGTTGCTGGTCCACTCTAGTTGCGACATCCTGTATCTGTAGTTTTCCCAATCTTTTCATGGCTCTACTGTCCAATTTTACGAAAACTTCAAATGACTTTATTTAAAAAATCATTAATATTGGTTTTTTGTTACCCTTTTATTGGGTTTTGCCTTTGTAACGTATGTTTAAGATCAAAAATTGTTATCTTCTGTCTTTATCTTCAGGAAGCGGCCGAATGTACCTCTATGTTTCCTGTAAATTATGATAAAAAATTCTTAATTAATGTGTATTTACTTCCTAAGAGCATTCTGATTAAAAGAACATTTTTTTTTTCACAGGAAGATACGAGTTTTGTTATAAAAAATGAACAGAGGTTTTGTCTGGAATTGTTACCTCGATATTATAAGCACAATAACATGTCAAGCTTTATAAGACAGCTCAACAAATGTAAGTTTGAGTTTTCATTTTTTTTTCTCTAACTTGATTGTTTTGTAGACGATTTTCACAAAGTCGTATCTGCTGAATCTTTGTCTTTGAAGAGTGCTATCGACAGACCTGAATTAGAGTTTGTTCATCCTTACTTCATTAAAGATCATCCAGAATTGCTTTCTCGAATCAAACGCAAAGTAAGATTTTATTTTAGCATTGAAAATCCCCTTAGAATGTATCAATTTGAAATTTCTCTTTCTCATTGAACATAGACCTTAAATTTTTAAATAAAAAGAAATATCTTCCTATCCTTGCTCAGTGAGGCACAACCTTCAAATATTTTATATATAATTTGATTAAATAAACTGTGTTTTATTTATTTTTTAGCTTTCAAATTCAAAAGATGTTCCGGAGTTTAAAGGAGACCATAACATGTTGACCAAAGTTGTTAAGGAAGTCCAGCAATTGCAAGCAAAGCAAAAGATGGTTTTGAACTCAATGAAGGCAATGAAAGCGGAAAACAATGCATTGTGGAGGGAACATTCCATTCTCAAACAGAAACACCACAACCAGCAGAAGATAATCAACAAGGTTTTTCTCCCCCCACTCTTTTTGAAATATCCTTTATTTTACTGTTTTATAGACAATAATTTTTAGAGTATGTGGCAGCGAATATGTTGAATTTATAAGTGTTATTTTTTAATATAAAGATAGTTGGAGGGCTTTTAAATGCGTCATAAGTTGCTGTTTTTCTTCCTTCAGCTTTTTAATCCTGTCTAAGTTGGCGTCTATATAAGAAAAAGACAACTGCTGCTCTTAGTCCTGAAATAAAGCCTTCAGTTGACTGAAATACCATGATATCAGTAAAACTTCCTGGGCCTCTTTATACTTTTCAAAACAGGCCGAATTCGCTGCCACACCATATGAGGTTTAATTTTAACTTTCTTGTATTTTGTTCAGACTTTAATTTTGCATTTATAAAAATAATAGTTTCCATAAAATTTTGTTCCAGCTTGTGCAATTTTTGGTTTCTCTTGTCAGGGGTATAAACATACGAGGAGGGATACCACTTATGGTCAAGGATAATGTTATGCAGCCTATGGATGGTCTAAAAGCTATTAAAGTAAGCCTGCTTATTTTTGATTTTGAAGAATTTTCCTTCGTTTCTCCTCATCAATCATTGAATCCTTAACCATTAGTTTACACTCCATTATCGTAGTAGACAACCAAAGCTTTTAGATTTTTATTGTTAACTTTTTGTAACCAATTTGGATTTCAGGCGCGAGATTTTGCTGAGAATGCGAAGCCAACGATATGTGAAGTTAATAGTGCCGGGCAGCCACTCAAAGATAGCTCTTTGGGTGAGAGCATCGCTGAGTTTTAGCGTAAGTTTTTTAAAAATGGCATTAAGGAGGCACATTTGCTCCTAATTTTAAAATTATTCATTTCATATTTTATTTATACTTTTTGTTGCGATAATTTATTTCAGACCGAAAACTGGCTCGCATGTAAACAAATTCACGCTCAAACGGAAAATGCCTGTTTCACGCTTGTCAAAGAAGTAAATGAGGCCAAAAAGTTAAAACAGGAAAGTGAATTGATTGAAGTTCCTACACTGGATATCAGCGAATTACCTTTAGAGTATGTATTTTCTCCTCTATTGAAATATCGATGATCGGTTTTTATTTTTATAGATTCGATTTGACTGCACCGCAAAGCTTCCCAGTTGTGACATCCCCGAGTGGAGGCATTATGCATGATTTAATCGATGAAAACTCTAAATCGGGAGACTCAGTTCTCTTAGCAGCGTAAGTTTTTAACCTAATATCAAGTTTTATCCGCTAATATGCTGAGTTGGATGTATTCGTTTTCGTATTTACGAATACGATTATATTCACACATTATAATTCTTGTTCATATTTACAAATTAGACATTTTTATTTCTAAATGTTTAATATTAAATGCACTTATTTAAGAATGAATATTCAAATTTCCTCAGTAAATACACTTATTTAAGAGTGAATACTCGAATTTTCTCAGTAAACACATGTATTTTAGAGTTACGACCCAATATTTACTCTCAAATAGGCGTATTTACCTAGGAAATATGAATATTCGCTCTTAATCACATGTGTTTACTGAAGGAATTCTAATATTCATCTGTACTGTTAAATTTAGAAATCCGAATATATTCGTACTTTCCCGTAAACACGAATATATTCGTATTTAATTTGTAAATACGAACATATTATATTCGTATTTACAGAATTGTGATGTTGCCCAACTCTGCTATTATGGTATATGATGGCTTTATTTTTGCTGTACTTTTTTTTTCCCTCTCTCTCTCTCTTTCTTTAGTAATTTTTCTTTGTTAATGTGTTAATATTTTATTCTTCTTATCATTTTAGGACTGAAATAAATCCTAGCTCTACCGTTCAGATGAGCTCCGTTAGTGAACCAGCTACTGAAGAAGCTCAAATATTCTTTGAGCCAGATGTTGTTTTGCAAGAAACCAATCGCTTGACTCGTAAGTTGATTTTTTAACTTAACACTTTCAACGCGGCGGCCATATTGCCGTTCCTCTTCAGTCGACGGATAGTTTATTAAATAACTTATTGTACTGACGGAAAGTTTTTTTTTTGATAATTCAACTCCTATGTATGTTTAGTCAAGGGAAAAATAGTTAAAAAATATATTTGGGTTATTTACTGGAGAAATCATTATGACGGGTATACCCGTCAGCCGTCCACGCGAACGAATTTTTCGGCGGGTTGCCTAGTCAGCCCCTGCCGTCAACCCAGAAACTCAACTTTTCATTACGTCTTACCAATATATAAATGGTAATCTTCATCGAAATAAGGATAGGAAAGCTAATAAATTATCATAAATAAAATATTGAGATAATTTAATAGTTTATACAATTAATTAATTAATAATAAAAAAAAACGACTAATGACGAAAACTGACATTTGCACGGTCTTCTAGGGGGTTGAAAGAGGGGCGGTGGACGAAAATAGAAACATTTTTCTACCTACTCAGCCCGAAAAATTACTTTCTAAGAGAGAAGGCTCATGGCGGGTATACCCGTCAACCGTCCTCCAGTAGCGTTTCGATAGTACGGGTATACCCGTCATCAGTGAGAGGGAAGTGCATCGATATGACGGGTATACCCGTCATCCGCGTTGAAAGTGTTAAGTTGAAGTGATTTCAGTGGTGTATTTACTTTTTTCTTTGGAAAAGTAGAGGAATTAAAATTAAATAGGGCATCCCTCCTTTTTTGAATGTCCAAAAAGTCAAAACCTCATTAAAAGGGTTTGAAACCCTAGGAAAATCCACCAAAATTGGGTTTGAAGGGTTTTGTATTCTTTTCTCAGTTATTCAAAACAATAGTCTATACTTTTCTGCATCTGAATTAGGGTTGATTCGATATGGCCGTCCTTCCGAATATCGAAAGGGAAATATCGGTGCAAATATCGCAAATATCGAAAGGAAAATATCGCGATATGTGGTATCGGATGTATTAGATATCCATGTGTTGCCCCATTTTTCTTCGGATAATATAGGAAAATATTGCGATATATCGGAAATATCGGAAGAATCGGTAGGGAAATATCGGATGAACCGATATATCAGAAGGGAAATATCGGATGAACCGATATATCGGAAGGGAAATATCGGATGAACTGAAGCGAATATTATATTCGGATGAAATAATATTTCGTATGAAATAATTCGTATGAATTCTTTTATTTAACTGAACTTGATATATTAAATCATATGGTAGCGGACCGAGCCGCTACAACTACCTCCCTCCTACGTTTTTTTTTTAAGCGGTTTAAGTCGTACAAAGGCGAGGAACACGCTGTGGTTGAAGTCCAGGTTGTAAGGCGAACGAGCATGTTCGAAAAGGTGAAAATGGACAGAACGTAGAAGGTGTAGGAACGATATTATTTTGAAGTGGAAGAATTTCTTCTCGCTTGCAATTCGAGGTTGAAGGTTGAAGATGCTGAATAGAATTTATGTAGTTAGTCCTCGAATTTTGTGCTTTGGGCGAATCTTTCTTGTCAGTGTTCATGATCGCGTGTAATTCTTCGATTTTAGTTTGAATCAAATTTTTCAATTCTTCCAACAGACAAAATTGTTTATTAAGCTGAGTTTTCTTGAAGTTGGACGATGTTAATTTGGTAGTTTCTTGAGTTTTGTTCTTGTGATTTTGATGTTTTGATGGGTGTGTATCAGACCATTCACACGGTTTTTTGCATTTTTCTGGTCGACATTTTCTTCCAAATTTGAAATGATAAAAACAAAATTTACCTCTAGGATTGAATTTCCTATTTGACTTAAGATGATTCTGTTCGAATTGAGTGTACGTATTTTGTATGTTTTTGACGATGTAGGAAATAATTTACACGGAGAAACACATTTCCGTGCTTTCGCACCGTACGTCGCATGATAGAAGCAAAATCAGATGACTTTGATGAATGACTTTGATGATCGTTTACGTTCCGATCGAGGCTGAAAATTCTTCGAGGAGTCCTTTGTCGACTGTCCACTTGTCGCCTGAGCTACCTGTCCACTTGCCGACTGAGTTACTTGATCAGTTGTCGCAACGCGTTGGGAGGCCACTGCGCATACCCGATCATCCCTCCTCAACAACTCACGATCAGCATAGTCATCAGCACGTTTGGCTAAAACGGACAAATCCTGTTCACCCCCGGCACCAATTACATGAACCATGGGCAGTGGCAACTGAAACTGCCAAAGTGTGCGCAGCACCTCATCATTAAACCGTCCCTGTGCTAAGCGCTTTATTTCCTTCAAAAGGAAGGAAGGCTTCTTATCCCCCAGTTACAGACCCTGAAGAATCTTCATTAAAGAGGTGTCTTGCGACAGCGAATACTCAGCTAGTAAACCTCTCTTCAAAGCCGTATACTTTCCGTTTTCCGGTGGATGCAAGACGATGTCTTCAACATCCTGCAGCACCTGCTCCGGTAGGGAAATGACCAATAAGTCATACTTTAATTGATCCTCGTTAATGTTCCTAGCCCGGAACAAGCTTTCTACTCGCAAAACCAGGTAGCCGGACAGTCCCTGTTAAATGTAGGCAACGAAACATTTATGTGTTGTTGTTGCTGCATTTTTACGAAATCGGAGTGCGAAAATACGAACGAAATGTGCGAAAAAAAAAAAAAAAATCGATAATAAATTTACGAACGTTGAAATTAATAACGTTGAAACGCTAATCGTATCGTCGTCTTGACGTTGAAAAAGAAAACGAACGTTGAAAATTAAGCAACTTACGTTCTTACGAAGGGGTCACCAATTGAAGCGGTATTATATTTCGTATGAAATAATATTTCGTATGAAATAATTCGTATGAATTCTTTTATTTAACTGAACTTGATATATTAAATCATATGGTAGCGGACCGAGCCGCTACAAACCGATATATCAGAAGGGAAATATCGGATGAACCGATATATCAGAAGGGAAATATCGGATGAACCGATATCGGTAGGAAATATCGGATGAACCGATATATCGGAAGGGAAATATCGGATGAACCGATATATCGGAAGGGAAATATCGATGAACCGATATATAGGAAGGGAAATATCGGAACAAATATCGCAAATATCGAAAGGAAATATCGCGATATGTGGTATCAGATATTATCAGATATCCGTGTGTTGCCCCATTTTCTTTCGGATAATATTGGAAAAATATCGCGATATATCGGGAATATCGGAAGAATATCGGAAGGAAAATATCGATATTCCGATATATCGGAAGTATCGCAAGAACCCTAATCTGAAAAGCTGGATTCTGAAATTGCCAAGCTTCCTCCTGGGCCCTTGCCCTTAAATTAGGATTATAATTTTTATTTATTGGTTAATTTTTTAGTTCAATCATGCAGACTCAGTTGGATGGAATTCAGGACGATTTGGATGCTTTAAAAGACATCCTAAGGGGATAACCTGAATTTGGATGCTGATACAATTATGAACGTAAGTTATTGGTTTATATTTTAGAATATTGTGGAAAAATAATTATTGTTTTTAGCTTTTTGATGTCGACGGAAACATTTTTGACCCTAATACCGCCAATGAAGAATGGTCAAACAACAAACACAGTTTAGGTATAGTTATTTTTTGAAGAATTAGTTTTTTCCCTTATATTTTCAGAATGTGATGAGTATTGGTCTTAATTTCTTGATTTAAATCAACTAAAAAATGGTGCAATTTAAAAAATCCCTTCTCTATTGGATATGCCTGTTGGCATTTGAATTAGACTAGCCATTCTGGTGATCTCCAAAACTAATGTGGTTAAAATCAGGGGTTTCGAGAAAACTGATAGTGTATAGCTCCTTTTCTAAATTAGAATTTGAAGTTGTATTCAGGTGTTAGTGCGAACTCTTGAGAAATTTATTGATCTATTTAGGAAAGAAAAAGATGGATGGGAAAAATTCCATCCTGAATTCAGCCTCGGGAAAAGCCCTAACTCGATGACTAATAACGAAGGAAGGCCTCCCGTTGATGAATTTATCGATCTTCTTCTCAACCTCATAAGTCTCCTTTGTACAAGTTTGAATTTCCATCAAACTATAGAGACAGAAATTTTAGTTCTCTTGATGTATATTTTAATAAATCTGTTTCAGGTTCTGAAGATTCTGGGACCGAACTTGTCCCATACGGTACTACAACTTTGATTGACTTACTGAGCCCAGAAGACACCACGGACCCTCCAGTCTCTCCACAATTCGATTCCAAGGAAGCTCCATTAAGTCCTTGTACGTTAACCGATCCACTGAATACCCCTTTACCGCTCTCGGAACATTTGCTCGAATTTAAAAATCCTGAAGATTCATAAGAGGGCCTTCCCAATTCTCATCTTATCCCCCCTTATCAAACTTTCTTAATTTATTTTCTTTTTTTTTCATAATAAATAATTCGTTTTGTTCTTGTTTGCGTTAAAAAATTTTTATTAGAAATAAAACACAATCAGAAAGTATTTAGAAAAGTAATAAATTAAATTCTAATACTTCATTTGTTGCTGTTTTTTTTTTCTCTCTCTTTCTTTCTCCCACTAAAAAGGAACTCATGCTCACAGTATTAAAATAAATAAAAATATGTAGATTTCTTATCTCCCACAAATTGAATCCCAGATAATTTATTTTTCTGATGAAATAATTTACCTTGTAGGCTACTATGTTAATAAAATAGCCTTGATTTCAGAAAGTACAAGGTTAAATAAATACTAATAATGTTCATGTTGGGTGTAATTAACTGTGATTAATTTGATATATCTCAGAATTACGTTTACAACTGAGAAGATTCATTTTCCCCCATATTCATTATTTACTTATTTGAGATACACACTCCAATCATTTTTACGTTTTCTTTCTTTATTTTCTTTCCTACTTATACAATAGTTGGCAGGATAAAAGTTGTGGATTTTTTTTAATTGGAGGGATTCCCATCAAAAATTGTCAACTCGAATAGCAGAAAATAGTTCATCAATAAGATTTCGTTTCAATTTTTAAAAAATAAACCTTTTTAGATTGGATGCTCATGGAGATGCTGGATTCTACTTTAAACAATTAAACCTTTTAATATGAATTATTTAGTTTCTTTAATATTAAATTTATTTTCGGCATTTCGCCTGTTGTATTATTTATGGTTAATTTTGAATCGGTCACCGGCCACTTTAAATGTCATAAAACGTATTTTTTTATTTAAATAAAGAAAAAGTGATCTTTATAGTCAAATTTGTAAATATTTATTTAGTTTTAAGATGAAACAAGTAGAAATTAATTATAAGAATATTAAATAGCACGTAACAAGTACTGTATTTTTGGTGATAGGACTTAGAAGGTAGGTGTTTTTTCTTTACTCACTGAGTTTAATGCGAAACCCTGGCTACTTACCAGTTTACATCATATCCAGTGAACAAATAAAATTGTAAAATTACTAAAAAGCACTGAATTTTCTGATACTTTTTCAAAAACTTGTTGAACTTTTGATACTGTTCGTTATTTTTTTATAGTATCTGATTTTGTCGAAAGCTCTTTTATATTGAAAGAAATATTCGTTTTGTTGGTTTAATTTTTGAGGAGTCCGGTGATAAAGCATTCGCCTTTTTTTAGAAAGGAACAATTTATGTTTTTTCCTCTTCGACTCCTCGTTTATTCTAAAAGAAAAACTATTACCTTTATTATTATTCTTATAATTATTTTTCTTATTTGGTTAAATCTGTTAACTCGGTTTTTTTAAATTAAATATGTTTAAAAAATAAAAATAAAAAAATTAACTAGTGATGATTTGCTCTTGAATACCACATAATAATATTCTAATATCATTAGATTGATGGAGATGTTGACTGACTGAACCAGCTAGTTTACAAAAAAAATTTGGAGTACTGTTTTAAGTTTTAATATTCCGCACAATTTTCACTCCATCTTCTTCAGTCGATGAAGAAAAAGTAACGAGGAAGATTTTTGAATTTCGAAAAAATGGTGGAGACACGTATTTGTGTGTTTGAAATTTAAAATCTGCGCTGCGGCTGAACTGTCCGATTTTCACGAATGCTCCTTATTTTTTACGAAATTTTAGTGTTAAAAATTTTTTTTTTAGTAGGGAGAAATTTGATACTTCCACCCTTTGCGAGAGTGACATCCCTTGGGCAGAAAGCCCATTATTACTACCTTGATACCTACTTTAAAAAATTTTTGAAAAAACCTAAAAAATTCGATCAAAAAAGGTTAGAAAAGTGGAAAAATAACTTAAAATTTTTCGACAAAAAATCCCCCTCCTTCATACTTCCTTTTAATACTTCCCCTCCTTTATACTTCCTTTTAATACTTCCCCTCCTTTTGTACTTCCTTTTAATACTTCTCCTCCTTATACTTCCTTTTAATACTTCCCCTTTTATACTTCCTTTTAATACTTCCCTCCTTTATACTTCCTTTTAATACTTCCCCTCCTTTATACTTCCTTTTATACTTCCCCTCCTTTATACTTCCTTTTAATACTTCCCCTCCTTTATACTTCCTTTAATCCTTCCCCTCCTTTATACTTCCCCCTATAGTTCCTTCTTTCAACGAAGTTTTTGTTGGAAGCTCTTCAGACTACACTCGCGAGCAAAAGTTTGGAATCACATACTTGAAATTGGTTCCGTCCGATCTGCTTACTAAATTTTTTTTATTCATCATAAAAATGTCATCAGTTTAAAGGTTCAGCTGTCAATTTTAAATTGATAAAATGATGATGATTTATGACATTTTTATGATGAATAAAAAAATATTTAGCTAGCAAATCGCGCGGAACCAATTTCAAATATGTGATTCCAAACTTTTGCTCGCGAGTGAAGTTCTGTCGGGGCAAGCTCTAGGCAAGAAGTGGAGGCGGAGGACCAGAGATATTTTGTCTGGTTACGAAGAGTTGAGTTGGCAGGCCGGTGTTGAAAAGGTCCCTCCTCTCCACTCTCGCCCAGGCCGATAATTCTCTCCCACCCGATTCCACCGGGACGGCTAGTTTTAGTCGTTCTCAGGGAACGGGAGGTTCTTACCTCCTCGAAACATTTTATTCAAGAACTCCCCGTTCGTTTAAGTTTTATTTATTTATTTATTTTTTTTTTATTAATTAAACGAACTCGAAAAACGACTCAAGATGGACGCAGAGGCCATCCTCGACATAGCAAATCAAGTGACGAAGCTTAAGATGTTCCCGTACTTCGACATCGCACATTCTGTCCTTTGTGCACTGCATGTTCGAGAAGATTTGGGACCAGGTAGGCCCTTTCCTTCCTAAAATCCCAATTTAAAAAAATTAAATTTTTTGTGTGGAATTTTCGTTTCGCTTTCAAGTTTGATCTCGATCAATTTCTTCAGACACGCTGGTCTTCAAAAGCGTTTATTTTTAAACTTTGTTGGGCCTCAACTCTACTCAGCCTCTGGCAACTTTCCTTAACCGTCCAAAACGAATACTTTTCATTATGTATTCAAACATTGACTTCTAGAAACGCTTGTATTGACTTGGTACTTAGATAATTATTTTTGCGCCTTCATTGTATAGACATAGATAACTTTTTTACTCTCGATCAATTATCAAGACTGCTAGTTGGATATCAAGCTCATGCTTTCCTTAAATTAGTCAAGAAGTATTAGAAGTAACTCGCTAAAGTTTTTTACACATAGCTCGTCGAATGAGAAATTACATGTTTTTTGATTTTTCAAAACTGCTTGCTGTGAAAAGAAGTCTTGTAGTTCGTGAGAAAAAAAAGGTGACAGCTGAACCGTTCAGAATTTTATTATGCGGAAGTAAAATCGACTTGGATTTTTTAAAATATTGAAGAGGACAAATTATATTCTGTTTCCTTAAGACTTTTTGTTAATTTATTTTGGTCCTAATTATGCTATTGGCAATCGTTTAGGGAAAAAAATTTTGTCTGGTCTCTGACCTGCGTTCTCGTATTTTTATCCTGTTCGTTCTTTTCTCCTTCGCCTCCAAATCTCATCGGGGAAATGATCGCTGCAGGAGATCTTGGGAAAACAAGTTTGCGGAGTTCGGCCTAATAATAATCATGCCCTGTATGATTTCAGGCAACGATAATTCAAAATTTAATTTTTAAAGGCGTAATTTGGGGCGTAGTGGTCAGGGTTCAAAGCGTGCGATCCCAATGAACTAAATTTTTCCCGATGGGAAAACACCACTGATGAGGGTGATTTAACCCAGTAATTTTAATACATAAAACAAAGGTGTGATTGGGTAGCATTTATTTCATTTTGTTGAATTCTATTTAAAATCTTACATGTTATAATGAATTTTATACTTTTATATAAGTTTTCTGAAGAGTACTCGATTTCAAACGTTTACAAAAAAAAAAAGTTTCGAAAACTCCTTATTTAATGAGAAAAACGCAATTTCTAAAGCTTGAATTCGAAAACTTAAGTTTGAGAGATAGTAAAAAATGCTGGCTTTTCGAGGGTTTTTTTGCTTAACAGATTTCTTTTATCTATTTTAGGAGCTCACGCTTTTTCAAGGAAACATCCCCTGTCATGTTGGCTCTCAACCATGCTTGTCGTCTTTGCTGGAGGGATGCTTTGCAACGGCCTCCTCGGAGAGCCGATTTTAGCCCCGCTCAAGAACTCCCAACAGCTTTTCGTCGCGACATGCGTCTGGTAAGTACATCGATAAAAATAAAAACTTTTATTTCCTATCTCTAATCCTTCTCTAATGTAAACCACAAATAAAATAAAACCGCTTCACTTTCTTCTGTATGACCTCTCCTTGCCGAATTTCGGAAGTTAAAACAGAAAAAATTTATTTCAGGTACCTGGTTTTTTACACTCCATTTGATATCGGATACAAGTTTTCAAAATTCCTACCAGTTAAACTAATCTTTTCTGCCATGAAAGAGACGTACAGGTTTGTTTCTTCGATTGCCTGGTGTTTTTTTATTACCTCAGCTTGCACTGCTTTGTAAATATCATGGTATAGCACGAACTGGACCATCTTCGCCAATTAATTTTTTCACTTTGGTTTTTCTAACATGGAGTCTCTGTAGCATCTCGTCTCTATATGCAGCTCAGTTCTTAAATCTGTTACTCTCCTTGTTCTTCTCACTTGTGAACCTTGTTTTATTAATCATCTGATTTTTTATTATACAGCTAAGTAAGACCAAATGGATGATTCCTGGAGTTCTGACAATTTTAGGCAATTTTTATCAGAACGATATGGAAGTTATGTTGACAGGTTGGAAAATCTGTTTTCCGTGAGGTTATTTTGATCAAATACGCATCTATAACTCCAGGCATCCTTGCTTATTCATTGCATTGGTTTTTTAAATTTTAGAAGCTATTTTAAGAATTTCCTTTTTTTAGATGCAAGAAAGTATATGACGGTGTGACACACGCAGCGAAATTATACCCGAACGCTTATGTAATTATGATTTTGATTGGAACTCTGAAAGGTAATTTATAAGTTAGGAAGTTCCAAAATGGTTTAAATTGTTTATTGCTCTTCTAAAGGAAACGGAGCCGCCTTCAGTAAGCTGATTGAAAGACTTATTCGTGGTGTCTGGACGCCGACTGCAATGGAGTTCATGCAGCCAAGTTTCCCAACAAAAGCATGCATTGTTGCTTCCATTATTTTTGTACTAGATCAAAAAACAGACCTTATATCTGCTCCTCACTCACTTGTCTACTTCGGCATCGTTATTTTCTTCGTTACTTTAAGGTGAGTTGATATGGGGGGTCGTCGTAACCCTCCCTTTCACACTTCGCCCAATGAAATGCCAGAAACTGGACATGCTGTTGATTATTTTAATATCTTTTTTTGTATTTTTAGTTGTCTTCCATCATCCTTGGAATACACGATCCATTCGTTCCATTCGAAAACCTCTTCTGCTACTTGTTACTTGGAGGACTTTTCGACTCGCTCGCTAAATTCTTCGGAGGAGGAGCGAGAGAAGATAAAGGAGATTCTAAGAAAAAAGATTAATGTGGTTCAAAATTGCAGACTTTACTCCCTATTTTTTCACCTCTTGAGAGTAAAACTGGTGGTCAAATCTAGTCTTTCATGTATCGAAAAAAAAACCAAATTCCATCTTTTTTTTTTAAATTATAAAACTTTAAAATCTATTTTTATCAAAATGCAATATCTACTGTTACTTTTTTAGGTTAGCAATTCAACTGAAATGTGGGTACAGTTGTTTGTTAAAATAAAATTGTTTTCTACTAAAATGTGACTTAAGAAATGGTTTTTAAAAAATTTTATTTAATTTTAACACAATACAATTTATTATTTTACTTTAGTTTTTAATTCTTTCCTTTCTCACGTCCCTTTAATGAAGGGAAAAATCCTGAATTATGTACACAAGTAAGGACGAAATTGTATTTTTAGGTTAGATCCAAAAATAAGTTTTTCTGTTGCATCGTATAATCGATTTAAATTAAAAGTCTTCGATTTTTGAGCTGATATGCTCCAAAAATTTCAATCGAAGGTCGATTTTAAGGCCTAATTCAGGTTAAAACAGGTTAAAAATGTAGTCGTCAGGTCTCCAAAATCATTGAACAAAATTATTTAAAAACCCTTTATGTCTACAAACGTAGATATGTCAGAAATGGGATGAGCACTCAGCACACCGAAATCTGCGAGAGTGCGATACTTAAATATTTTTAAGTACTACTTAACTGTGGTTTTAAAGTACTACTTAAATATTTTTAAGTGTCGTACTCTGCAGATTTCAGTGTGCTCAGTGCTCATCCCGTTTCTGACATAATCTGCGTTTCTAGAAGTAAATTAGGTTCGAATACGATTTGGTCCTCCGGGGTCTGGAAGGCCCTTCCCCAAAAATCCGACGTGGAGGGTAAAACAATAATTTAAGTAAGTTAAAAACCCCATAAATCAGCTCGGTTTTAACTCGCGGATTCGGCTTGAGATTTCTGAATGGGAGGCGATTACGAGGTCGCATGCGCGTTGGCTGGGAGGGCTCACAAGAGTGGTATATAACGTCGGAACCAACCGTTATTTCGGTTATTTTTCTTTCTTGTCTACTCGAACAATTTAAATATTCCCCTTAACATGTCGATGTTGGGGTTGCTCGTCTTATTCGCCACCCTCATCCAATTTGGCGAGTTCTCAACCTGGAATTACGTAAGTACAAAAAAAATTTCTGGCTTACCAATTCAATCAAATTAGACAAAAAATTTTTTTTTTCATTAATTTTATTCTATAGGCAAATTTTTTCGGAATAAAATTGAATTAAGTGGGTAACCTAGAATGAATTCAACTTTTTTTTATGGAGGAAGCTATTAGAGTGATGACTGATTTTTTCCCCTGAAATTTCGGAAAATCCTGTCAGATATGAGAGAAAAAAAACTTAATTGCTCACTTTTCTAATATTTTTATTTTTTTTTTTTTGAAACGACGGATTTTGCTTGACGGTTGGCTACTTGGTTCCTTTCTCGAGGGTGATGATTTTCAAGGAATTGGAAAATCCCGGGGGGAAAAATCAGAGAAAGGGGTTTACAGGTTTAGCGGGAAAAGTTTTTGAACTCTTCACACGAGAATTATTTAGGGACTTTTCATAGTCGCCCTAAGAAAAAGGTGTTATTTCATACTTGGCTATTAGCTTTCACACCGAAAACTACCTAATCAAAAATTGGTTCCGTTGTTTTAGAGAAAACTTGTGACCTAACAAGTAAAAACTGATAGCTTATTTTTTTAAAAATTTTCGTTCAACCAAAATTCAGACTTAAATAGTTATTTGGCTTTTATAAAAAATCTTGACTAATCGAGATGTATGATAATTTAATGGCGTGTCTGAATTTTCCCAGAGAACGGAAAATCCAATCCACTCCAGACAAGACAAATAATCAAGTTGAGTGCTTGTACTAGTTAATTAAATTAGTACACAACATAATGCGAAGTTAAGGACACTTCAGTAAATTATTGTTTCTGATTTTTGGGAAGCGGAAATGCCATCATTTTTAATATTTGATGAACTCTGCCGGTTAGGAAAGGTCGTTGAAGTTCGGGATAAGAACTTGAGGCAAGTAACGGAGATTCACGCTTATCCACGGATGAAAAAGCCTAAAATAAACACGCTAAAAAAAGATAGTTGTTCCGCGTTGGTAGATTACCTTCAGAGTGTGGAATAATCGTTTCAATATGCTAATATCCATGTAGGGATACAGAAAATAAAATTCTTTAATCGAATATTTTATTGCCGTTCCCAAATCCGGTTCTGAACGACTTAAATAGATGACATGACTTTAAAAAACAATAATTTGAACAATTGATTAAACAACTGTCTCATTCATAACTTGCACATTTGGGACGACTTATTTACATAATTTAAAATAAACTCAATTTTTATTTATTTATTTTTATGTTCTTCTTTTACACACTTATAAGGTTTTGCGGTATTCATGCTTGGCTTATCGGTTCGATTTTTTTAGTTTAATTCAATCCGGATTTTTTTGATAAATAGCTGCAAATGACGATGGTATCAATAACTTCATTCAGCGTCTTCGGAATTTCTTCGTGGAATTTCAAGTACCTAAAATGAAGATCGATAAAATGCGATCGTTTTGAAATGTAATTACCGGATATGTGGAATTTCGATGTCAGAGCTTCTTCGGAATCGACCATTTCTGTAATGCGGTTAACATTTGCGAACGGTCGAATCGAATCCGTGAAATTCTACAACAAACACTGCCTCCCAATTTGTTCCTAACTTTTCTTCAACGGCTTCCGACCTCCAATATCAAAACGTTGGCAGTCGACGTTAAAAAGAAGGCACAATGGTCGAAGATGATGTAGAATAACTTTTTTTGCGACATTTTTTTTTTAATTTTACGATTTTTTTGGTTTTTGAATTTTACGATTTTTTGGTTTTTAATTTTACGATTTTTTTTTTTGAATTTTACGATTTTTTTGGTTTTTGAATTTTACGATTTTTTTGGTTTTAAAATTTTTTAAGTAATTTACCGCATCATGGCCGAAACACAACTGAACAGCGATCATATGTTTTTATTTCTCTGTAACAAAACATTTTTCTCTCTTTCCATTTTTTTTCTTCCAATAGAAAATTTCGATAGCTCATCGTCATTTAGCAATAATACGTCATTTTATGACTTTTTTGAAAATCATGTTTAATAATAAAAATCGGGTATAAAAAAACTGAAAATAAAAGAACATTTAAATTCTTTTCAAATTTTATGATAGTTCATCTGTGATAGTAAAACTATTACGTTTTAAAACAAATATCAAATAACAGATAAAATAAATGTGATTTTATTTGTTTCCGAAACTTTAGAGCTCCGCTCCGATTGAAGTTCTTCCCATCGAATCATCGTTTTTCTTGTATCGAAGAAATGGAGAAAATGTCGTTGGTTTTTAAAAGCACAACATTTAAATTAAAAAAAAAACAGTATTTTGTTCACAAAATATGTTGTTCATACAGATTTGGTTGAGGTTTTAGGGGATTTTCGTGAAAATTTTGGCTGTAAATCCTTAGACAATCGGTAAAAAATCTAGTACCAGGTGTGTAACTATGAAACCGGAATTCCTTAATAGAAAGTAAATGCTAAGTGTGCACAATTGGTACAAAACAGCTTCTAAGGTGACATTTAACTGATCTGCAAGTTGTTGCTGCGTTTGAGTGACATCTTCATCCAACAGAACTTGAAGTCATGGTCCTCAAACTTTTTGGTGGTCTTCCACGTTGTTCGTCTTCGACGTCAAAATTTCCAACTTTGAACCTTTTAAACCACTTGTAGCATTGGATTTACCAAGGGCATGGTCACCGTAGGCTTCCACAGCATTTGATGCGATTCGGAAGCAGTTTTTTAAAGTGATTTACAGAAATCAATGCTGTCCGCAAATGGGTCTTTCCGGGTACGAACTCGACATGTTCCGTACAGTCCAAACTTAGCCGTTGCACTGAAGCTTGGGTTGTGATGTTTCAAAATTCCAGTATTATCTTTAAACAACAAAATGGCGTTGCTTGCGGGCCAAATATGTTGCTAAAGTTGAAGCTAGGGCTGCCTATAACTGAATTCCGGTTTCATAGTTACACACCTGGTAAAAAGGTAGATTCTTGGATAAAAGAGGGTGGAAATTGCAGGAAAAATTTAATTTTTGGGGGGTAAAAAGTCGAAAGAAAACTGCTAAAAATTCAGCCAGAGGGCGTTTATCTAATTTTTGGGCAAGGATTCACCCTTTCGGGTGAGATATTGGTGAAAACATTTTCCTAAAAGTCCCAAAAGAGTTGTGGTTGTCTGATTTCTAGGGTAGTGGCGTCGCTACCGGGATCGAGGTGGTCCGTTGAGTGAAGGCCCCACGAATATTTTAAAAAAATCCCATAGGAAAGCTAGCAATCAACTGTACCGAGCGAGGTCAATTAGTGAAACGTAAACGTATTGACTGCACTTGTTTACTTTATTAGGTAGTAAAGGTCGCATCATCTGCACTTATTAATCTTCACCGTAATGTTGAGAGAGCTTTGTTCCCCACCTCCAACCGGTTGTCGGTTTCATCTGTCACAATCGCGGTGGTGAAAGATTCAGGCGCTTCGACTGACTGCCGATTACAGGAACAAAGAAAATGAAGTGACCAGTGGCTACAGCTGGTTTTTGCTCTTGCTCTTTTGGATGCATGCGAAATATAGGATGCTTTTGTAGTGGACCTAATGTCGGCATTTTATTCCAATTTGCTTTGGTCTCTTTGCTAATAGCGGTGCAGTTGATGTCGGTTCCGGTGCAATTGAGCAACGCACAGTGGGGCAAAACCGAGGAACTGCGCTTAAAACTCTCTCAACGTCAGGATTAAATGCTAGAAGCTTAAAACAGTATGTTTTGCAAGGATTTTTCTCGCTGAACACGATGGTGAAGTAAGATTTTCAAAAAAGTACTCGGGAGAGGTCAAACAGTCTTTTTAGCCGGATAACAGTCTTTTTTGGCCTTTGGATTTTGTATAGGCTGGGAAGATCAAACAGTGTTTTTTCTTCAGCACAGCCCTATCTTTCGTACTGACTTCTTGTCAGTCCCACTTCAAAATATAGTGCTAGGGCCACCTCCTGCTTAAAACTGATGGCTCACTCTCTTCCTCATCTGTAGTAGTATTTTCAGCCAACAAATTACGAATCGATTCTGCTATCTCCTTCTTCTCTTCGGCTCTCAATTTGCATTGCAGGGCATGAGCTAGCTCCTCACAGGAGTACATATTGCTAACTCTGCACTACTTCGCTTCTGGAGCTCTCGCTCAGGCTGTCGAATTCTTTCCGGGGACGACCCGTACCAAATTCGAGACTGATGAATCAGATGGAGCAGGACGATCCCACTCAAAACAGCAATTGTCCAGCCAAAATTCATTACGTTAAGAAAGTGTTCCCTTTTCCTGTGGCAATCGGCCCACTTCTTTTAAAAACATTCATAAATGTTGAAGACAATTTACGTTCTATTGAAGGCAGATACTCATCTTTAATTGAAAATTTTTCCGAAAAAACTTTAGCAGGCAGTCAACTTTTTTATCTGGTGATTTTAATAATTCGACCACCAGGTTTCGATTTTTCACCTTAACACTTAACATAGCTGGACACTGTCTACCGCACTGTCACTGCTCAGAGATGACTGATTCAATTGAACGTGCTTTAACTGGCTGAAAGCCACATGAGTGGGAAAAATCCGCTGACGCGGGGCGCAAAGCGATAAGCTTGACCGACCTTGACCGAGCTTGACTACACCTTTTGAGAAAAAATAGATTTAAAGGGGGTGCCCATGAAGAAAATTTTGAAACCAGGGCCCCGAGGGCTCTAACGACCCAGTGGCGGCCGAAGAGGTCAAGGGTTCTTCTTCCTATAAGCTGCCAGTTTTGTGGCACCTACTTCTAAGAAAGGACGAGGAACTTCAACCTCGGAACGAACTTCTCGACATCTGCGACACCACTCACAGCTCGACAGTTCGCGTTCCAGCATCCGCACACGCATCTTCCACACAGCACCTCAGACCTTCACCCTTCTTTTCTCCGTGGGGGGGGGGTGAAGTGGGTACACAGCATATGATCAAATTATCACCAGAGTCAAATACATACATCACCCACACATATTCTTTCTTTCTTTCTTAATTGGTGGTGATGAACCAGCCCACAATTGGTGACCCCCTCAACTCGTCAGCAGTTCCGCACCTCTTCGACCCGCTGAATTGGTGGAACTTCAACCTCGGAACGAACTTCTCGACATCTGCGATACTCGCGTCACAGCTCACAGTTCGCGCTCCAGTATCTTCAGCATCTTCACATCATCGCTCGACACAGCACCTCAGACCTTCACCCTCTTCTTTCCGTGGGGGGTGAAGTGGGTACAACAACTTATGATCAAAATTATCATCAGAGTCAAATTCACATTCTTTCTTTCATTAGTGGTGATGAACCATCCCACTACAGTGTCCCTCATATCTCTAAGTTCCGGGCACTTGGGTAATAATGTTCAGTGTTGGAAGTAATGCAGGTAATATTGGTTTCTAGGAATAAAAACCTCAGAAACTCCACCTTTCTGAAAAGGCGGATTTGAGGGTATTACCAGTGACATCATAATGGCAGTCGCCGAGACTTCATGCAAAAGGATAAATACTGTTATCTTGAAAACAAAAAAATAAAACACCGTTGAAACCTTCTATCAATAAATTTTCAAAAGTCCAAACTCCAAGAAAAAAAAAATCCTTCAATTTTTTTACTACATAATACATGCTCATTAGTCATTACTTCTCAATCTTACATGGCAATTAGTTCAACGATGATTATTATTGAACCGAAAAGTGGGGAGAAATGATTGTCGATAGTCGTAAAATCGCTTCAACGCTTTTCGTCACCGTGTCTTTCACTTTGTTTTCCCTTTTACTTCATAATGGCTTTTCCGAAAACGTAATTGTTCGCTTCTTATAAACTATGGGCTTCAATTATTAATAGGATTCCAACGCGCTTCATTTTTTTGTTTCTATTATTATTTGACGCGAGATTTTCAATTCAAAAAATGTCTAAGTTATAAAATTAAATTTATTATCGCGTTTATTTGCTTCCTGTTATGGATTCCTCTTTACTGCTATAGAAATCTTTGACTAATGTTACCGTAAGTATAAAAAATAGTTAAGTTACTTCTTTTTTTCTCGTCATTCTCACTTTATGGCCTCCCTTTTATCTCAATTCCTCTGTGTAATTCCAAATGTTCTTTCTCGAATTCAATCATCCATAGCAGATGTAACGTCTTGGAAAATGTCATTTACCTCTGCCTTTAAATAACTCAAAACTGAAGCCAAAGTGCATCTAATCTCTAAATTGCCCTTTAATCTTTGCTCATACAGCTTTATCCAGGCAGCCTGTGTCGTTAAGGAGCTGTAGCTTCCTTCGTTCATGATGAAACTTGCGAAAAATTTGAAACCCTTTTCACAGGTAGTCTGCTGGCCTGGAATGAATGGCATAGTGGTGACAAAGGTCAAGAAAATGTGGCGTAGACTACATTTTTGCTGGGGCATTGTGCCCATCGTGCCCTTCTAGCTCGATGCCCAGCCCCAGGCTTTTTATTCGCCTCCAAAGGCTGGAAAGAGGTCTCCTCTGAAGGTGTTTACAGAGTTTTGTCAAATCAGCACTAAAATGCGGACCTTGGTCCTTCTCTTCCTTCCCTTTCTTGGTTCCACCTATCCAAGTTTACTGCATCTAATATGGAACAAGATTTATACCAAATTTCTACATTCCTCAGCATTTTCCAGGCTTGTTTTGTTCTTAAAACACTTTGCTATAGTGTTTTCTTCAGCAGTTGAGCTTTCTAATTTTTTTTCTTATTTTAGGAACAGAAGAGGCCATCTTTGCACATTCCGCAGACTCAATATGGCGATATTCCAGTAGTTAAGATTTCGGTTTTATATGAAAGCTTGTGCCCGGATTCCAAGTACTTTATCGTGGATCAGTTGGCGCCAACTTTTCGTAGATTACCTGCGTACATTAAGACTGACCTAGTTCCTTATGGAAAAGCAACAGTGAGTTTACTTATTTGGGCTCTTATTATTTCCTTTCAAAAAAAATCTAATCTTTTATTTTAGACTAGAGTAATTGGTAAAGATACATATGAGTTTACATGTCAACATGGTGAAGTGGAATGCCAGGGGAATATTTACCATGCCTGTGTTATCGAACATGTGAGCGATCAAGGAACGGCGCTTGAGATCATCCAGTGTATGATCAGTAATAACATCGATCCTGCTGGAATAGCCGAACAAGTATGATGTCTTAAAAATAACTCTGAAAATAATTTTTTTTTTAGTGCACAAGAAAGTATGGAGTGTCGTTCAATCAAATATCAACTTGTGCTGAAGGCTTGGAAGGGAAAAGATTGCTCCAGCACTACGGCGAAAGAACAAACCTTACTCCGCCGATTACGTTTGTTCCAACTGTCCTCATCGATGGGGTATTTTTTTAAGCTTAAAAATTTCAACAGCCTCTAATATTCTGGCTTATAGTTTTGAACCAATCAAATAATCATTATTAAAATATTGTCTTTTTATGTTTCTAGGATAGGAGAAACCAAGCCAAAATTTTGAAAGACCTTTTCAAAGAACTCTGCGCACATTTCAAAGCGGTAAAATTTATTTAATCCATCAATTTTCTCATTTTTTTCCCTTTCTTTTTCAGATATCCAAAGAACCAAAAGAATGTGATATTTAAAGAACAAAACATTTTATTAATAAAGTATAATATGTTATTTAAAAATATTATAGAACAATAATTTATGTAGAGAAATTCCGTGTGAACAAAATGTAACATCACACTTCTGTTTTACTTGTTTAGCACAAGTTTTCATGTGATTTTTTTAAATTAATAATGTTAAGAACATTTTATCTTAATCATTTATTTTGGACAGAAAATTGCTGCTCCACTTCAAACCCTAAGATTTTTCCCAATAAAGGGGTATTTTGTGAAAGGTTATTGGCGAGAAGAAACCATTTTGAAGTGAAAAACCCCGTTTTCAATATTTGGTGTAAAAACACCCGTTTCCTCAATATTTGGTGGAAAAACCCCGTTTTCCTCAATATTTGGTGTGAAAACCTCCGTTTTCCTCAGTATTTGGTGTAAAAACCCCGTTTTCCTCAATATTTGGTGTAAAACCCCGTTTTCCTCAATATTTGGTGTAAAACACCGTTTTCCTCAATATTTGGTGTGAAAACCTCCGTTTTCCTCAATATTTGGTGTAAAAACACCCGTTTTCCTCAGTATTTGGTGTAAAAACACCCGTTTTCTCAGTATTTGGTGTAAAAACACCCGTTTTCCTCAATATTTGGTGTAAAAACTACCCGTTTTCCTCATATTTGGTGTAAAACACCCGTTTTCCTCAATTTGGTAAAAACACCCGTTTCCTCAATATTTGGTGTAAAACTCCGTTTCCTCAATATTTGTGTAAAAACACCCGTTTTCCTCAATATTTGGTGTAAAAACTACCCGTTTTCCTCAATATTTGGTGTAAAAACTCCGTTTCCTCAGTATTTGGTGTAAAAACCCCGTTTTCCTCAGTATTTGTGTAAAAACCCGCTTTCCTCAGTATTTGGTGTAAAAACACCCGTTTTCCTCAATATTTGGTGTAAAAACCCCGTTTTCCTCAATATTTGGTGTAAAACCCCGTTTTCCTCAATATTTGGTGTAAAAACCCCGTTTTCCTCAATATTTGGTGTAAAACACCCGTTTTCCTCAATATTTGGTGTAAAAACACCCGTTTTCCTCAGTATTGGTGTAAAAACACCGTTTCCTCAATAGTGTAAAAACACCCGTTTTCCTCAGTATTTGGTGTAAACCCCGTTTTCCTCATATTTGGTGTAAAAACCCCGTTTTCCTCAGTATTTGTGTAAAAACCCCGTTTTCCTCAGTATTTGGTGTAAAAACACCCTTTTCCTCAATTTGGTGTAAAACCCCGTTTTCCTCAATATTTGGTGTAAAAACCTCCGTTTCCTCAATATTTGGTAAAACCCCCGTTTTCCTCAGTATTTGGTGTAAAAACCCCGTTTCCCTCAGTATTTGGTGTAAAACACCCGTTTTTCTCAGTATTTGGTGTAAAAACCCGTTTCCTCAATATTGGTGTAAAACTACCCGTTTTCCTCAATATTTGGTGTAAAACACCCCTTTTCCTCAGTATTTGTGTAAAAACACCCGTTTCAGAAAAAACAACAAAGTTAAAACCGTTTTGTTCCATAACAGGGAGGGTGTTCTTCCCACTTGAAAAGTAGAAAAAAAACAAGAATACAGTCCTTATTTTAATTAACACATTTATAAAATTTCATATAAACCTAATAAATTTAATTTTATAAAATAACACATATTTTGAGTATTACTAACAATTACATGTTCCTTGATAGTAACCAACTAAGAGATTTTAAATTTTCTACAAAGCTTTGGTTACAAAACGAAAATTACAAGCCCAAAATAATGTTGAAATTGAGTCTCTAAAGTATAAAATACAATAAAATTTCTTCTTTTTTTCAAGAACACATCATAAAAGTCTTTTAATAGGTTTAGAAAATCAAACGTCATAAATGGGCCATCTGTGAATAAAGCTCTTATCACAGGTCTTAATCTAAGGAAAAACTTCTTGGGGCTCCTGAAGATCTTGAGCACTGTGGCTTTATTAGGGGGGGGGGGGGTACATATTCTATTTCTCATACATAAAATAAAATTTTTTCCACCAATCAATAATTGTTATAATTCAAGCCAGCTTAACTTCGTTGTTTAAATTAGGTTATTCATAACCTGCATTGATATTCTGACAACTTAAAGCCACCTTGAAGCTTTTAAACAATTTCTTATCAAAAGACAAAACGACAAAAAGATAGGGTTTCACATAAATATTAAGCATAAATCTAATTATTGTACAATAGTCACTAATACAATATCACAAGAAACGTATTATTGAGCCAACTGAACCCTCGATTTGTTGACTCATAACTTATAAGATCCCAATAATTTGCATTCAATTAATTATAACCAGCACATTTTTTTAAATTAAAACTAGGTCTAGACTAGACACTACAAAATAGAAGACAAAATTCGTGACCAGACATGGTAACGATTTGACATGCATTTTTGTTTTTTCCTCGATAACAATGAAGATTAACATCAAATAATTTGGTTGGAAGCATAAAAACAATGCAATAACTTATTTTTCTACTACGATTCTGCCCAGCAAATGTAAATAAAAAAAACCACAACATAAGACATTTAACTAGCTTTCCAAAAAAAATATAACAATAGAAAACATTTACTAAGAAATGATCCCATAACCTTGAGTAAATAAACTTATTTATGTGGTTTGCAAGCTGATAATTTGTGGGGGAAAAATAGTTGAAGAAAATGGTAAAGCAAATGAAGTTTCTGTTTTTAAAGAATAAATATCTTTTTTAGAAGAGGTGGTAACGGAAGAAATTGATATCCTGATGCTCAATGTGTTGAAGTATAACATTCTTGCATGCGGTCTGAAGGACGGCACTGAAAAATAATAATTTGAGACAGGCAGAATTTAGAAAAATCTCAACATATTAAAGATAATGAAAGGGAGATTGTGGAAGTTTGGCGTAGAGTTGTGTAAAAATAAGTGACGAATTGTGAAAACGGACGATGTGATTGGTTAAGATCACTCTCCAACCAACTGAAATTTCTCAAACCATTTTTTCCAGTAAATTCTATTCAATATAAGAAAATTTGGAGAAGATCTTCGACATTTTTGACGATTCAAAAGAGCACACATTTTCAATATACAAAAGGAAGATTCTTTAAAATTTGGTGGTTTCCGAATTATTGAGAACTCCCAAAAATCGGGTGAATAAGTTGTTTCCTGATGTAATGACAGAAGAAATTCTAAACCGAGGAAACTTTCATTAATGCAAGGGTTTTGGCTAAAACGAGGAGAACTCCAGAAAAAAATTTATCTTCTTTCCCAAAGATGGAGTGTAAGCCGGGTCCACACTGAGCGAGGCATCCGAGATGAGCATTCGCTTCAGTGTTTTTGACGCTTAACGCTTGTGCTTCATTCCGAGCCGAGGAAGCCAGGTCTGAGGCGTTCCAAGCGGCAGCCGAGCCGATCAAAGTCGGTACATCAAAGGAATTCGGTGCTCGGGACGAAATTCGTTCGTTTCAATGTGGACGGGTTTGAGCATGCCTCGCCTCGCTCACGCACCGCAGTCTTTTCATTTTATTTATTATAACTAATTTTTTATTATCATTCTCGTATTTTTAGGCTCCCTTCTTCACTCCACGAACATGGAAAAATAGCTCGCCACGAGTTTTTATTCCATTCTATAAAGCTTCTTTGTCCGCAACTTTGCTTCGTTGTTTCCATCAATTTTGACATCAGCAAAAAT
>JACGAQ010002333.1:0-42805 GCA_014119065.1 Orius insidiosus
TTATAAACTCCAAAATGTTGGATACAAACTTTTATTTAAAGACCCTTCTATCAAGAAAGATGTCATATTTTATACTCAAAAATGAAAGGAAAAAATCGAATTCCTGACACATAAAACACTTTTCGACCCATATCCTTCCTTAATGAAGCCGCCAAACCTTTCGTGGCAGACCTAATGCCAAATATTACATAAAATATACAGAATCTGGCTCGAAAGGCTCGAGGAAAGCAAGTACGTTCCTAATAGAGAAGAAAAAAGATAACCGAAGATAAAGTCAAAGAGATCATGGAATAAACAAAATCGTCGAAAATATCGCTGATCTATCCGACGATGAGATGTTCGACTTTAAAATCGACACGCAGACACAAAACTACACTGAAAAATTAAACGAAAAATTTTAAATTGTTAAAATTAAACTTACTTTTTTTCTTTCAAGTCTATCAATATCCCACATTCATCCCAATCCATTTAGCTGTTAAATCGTCGACTTCTTTCATAACTAAAGCTTTTTTTCTGCATTCAAATAGATTGTTGACCTATGCCATATTTAAATGTAACTTTTTGCATAGTTAATGGGTTAAAAAAATTTCTGAAAATTTTATGTGCATAATTTTAACTTCCTCAAAGAAGTGACACCCTCCATGGTACTCAAAAGGGTCTTCCTGACCCCAAAGGCTTATTTAGAAAAAAAAAAAGGAAAGCTAAAGACTATTGGAAAGGTTTTATTGTTATTTTATCGTTGTTTCAAATTATTTTCGCGTTTTTCTGGACATATTATCAAGTTTTTCATAAATTTTAGCATGGTGGCGCGATCTGTTGCACACAAACTTTCACTGAATTTTGATTTCCATGTTTTCTTACAGAATGAGCTCTATTGTTTAATATATTTTTATCATCAAAAAAAAAAAGTACTATGTTTGATAAGCTTCCAATGGAACTTCCTTAAAGAGACTAAAAATATAGGAGTGGGGAGTATAAGGAGGAGAATTATACTAGAGGGGGAAGTATAAAGGAGGGGATTATACTAGAGGAAGTATAAAGGAGGGGAATTATACTAGAGGGGAAGTATAAAGGAGGGAATTATACTAGAGGGGAGTATAAGGAGGGGATTATACTAGGGGGAGTATAAAGGGGGAATTATACTAGAGGGTATAAAGGGGGAATTATACTAGAGGTATAAAGGAGGGGAATTATACTAGAGGGGGAGTATAGGAGGGGAATTATACTAGAGGGGGAAGTATAAAGGGGGTTATACTATGGATGATAAAGGAGGAGATTACTAGAGGGGGAAATACAAAGGGGGAGGTATAATGGGAAAAAGTATAACGGGGGAAGTACAAAGGAGGGGGAATTTTTCTTGTGTCATAACTTTTCCAAGTTTTTTTTTTCGCAAATTTTTTCTAAGTATCAAGGTAGGAATAATGGGATTTTTGCGTAAGAGAGGTCCCTCACGTAAGGCGTGGAAGTACGAAATTTCTCCCTACTAATTTTTTGAACACCAAAAATTCGTTTAAAAAAATATAAGGAGTAATTGGTGAAAATTTGGTGGCCGTAAAGTGTTCCGGAAAAAATGCTACGGCCGGCCGGCACCACAGACAAAGTTGAGATCGGTAAAGATCAATATTCGATTCGACCCTCCGAGGTCTGAAAGACCCTTCCCCAAAACCTGACGTGGAGGATATCACAATAACTTCTTCAAGTAGGGCCCCCAAGAGTCCTGCGACAGTGAAACATCCTTTTATGCTGTAAATTATTAGGGGTCCGCATGAAATCGAAAAATTGGGGGAGACCTGACATCCCCCGTTCTGAATTGCCTGAAGTGGGTCATTTTAATTATTCTGTTAACACAGTTTTCGATTAGTTTATTAATTTGTTGCGTAGTTGTCGAGAAAAGTTGTTTTTGGCTTCCCTCAATGCTTCAGCGTCTGTGTAGGAGTGGTGTTCGCCGGTCGATAAAGCTGCGCTCTTGCCTGATGAGCTGAAACGAGGCTCCCTGCTGAACGGGCCGCTTTTTTTCCTCTCCCGGATCAGCTGTTCCGGGACGCTCGAACCTCCCTCCGGAAAAGGGGTTGACAACTAGGTCAGTCTAGACTTCATGACGCCTCCATCGAAATAATCTCTAGCAACGCTCACTGTTTGAATTTGAATTTCTATGTTCAAAATACGCTAAAAACTAGGACAATCTTATAATCGGTTTTCATTTGTATGGTCTCAGTTTTAGCACATTTCTAAACATATAGAATAACTCATTTTAACTTCCATAAAGAAGTTATTGTGATACCAAGTCGGGTTTTTGGGGAAGGGTCTTCCAGACCCCGGAGGGTCAAATCGAATATTGATCTTCACCTACCTCAACTTTGTCTGTGGTGCCGACCGGCCGTAGTATTTTTTCCGGAACACTTAAGGCCACAGTTTTCAACCTGTTATCTCCCATATATACTTCCCCCTCAGTTATACTTCCCCTCCTATATACTTCCCCCTCCAATATTGTTACTTCTCTTTATGAAGTTTTCGTTGGAAGCTCTTCAAACCAGTACTTTACCTCCGATTTCTAGGGAGTTTTGCAGTTTTCCTCACTTTTTAGTTCTTTTACCAGATTTTAGGGCTTTGCCTCTTTGGACCCCTTGGCTTAAAAATATTTCTTCCTGATTTTTATGGCGGAAACTTTGCCTTCCTCTTTCCATCGAGAAGCTCCGACCCTGAAAATTTTACCTTAAGTTGAGGGTTAGAAATACGTAGCCATTCGTATCGTATAACATCACTTCAGCCCCCTCACAAAAAACGACCACTCCTTCCGTTCCGTGAAACCCAGTGGGAAATCTTACATTCGATTTACTCTTTTAGAGTCTTTTCTTACTGAATCCTCCTCAATTGGCAGACTACTTTTCAAACATTTATATCCATAAAAACCAAGCTCTTTTATCAGTAGGAAGATTCTTTTAAAATGAATAGCTTGTCAACAATTCACAATTTAACTCAGTTATTTTTTCAAATTTCTACCCTGAATACATTTAGAAATACCTAAAAAGGGCCCGATAGGTCATTCAACCTAAAAGCCCTTGAAGCTCTTCTATTTTAAAAGTACTTCGAAAGGGACAGAAAAAAACACCTTAAGTGGAGAGAAATACTTGTCCCTCTGATGTATTGATTAATCTGTATCAATCATTAAAAAAAGCGTGAAAGAAAATTTTTTCGGAAAAACTGCTTCCTAAGCCGCGTAGGGATAGCCAAAATAAAGAAAAGGAGCTTCAGAATGAAATGTTCCGATGATTTTTAACTTCCTTAAAGAAGTTATTGTGATACCCTCGACGTCGGGTTTTTGGGGTCTTCCAAATCGAATATGGATCTTACCGATCTCAACTTTGTCTTTGGTGCCGGCCGGCCGTTCGTAGCATTTTTTTCCTTAACACTTTACGGCCACAGTTTTCAGCCGATTTCCACCAAATTTTCTTTAGTCGGTGAACAAGAAACTAGCGATTTTTGAATTTCTAAAAAATGACGGAGATATGTCTGTTTGAAATTTTAAAAAATTCGCTGCGGCCGAACCGTTGCAGTTGGTCCGATTTTCATCAAATTTTCACCAATTACTCCTTATATTTTTAAGAATTTTTGATGTAAAAAAATTTTCATTTTTTTTCCCAATAAATTATCATTTTAGTAGGGAGAAATTTCATACTTCCACGCCTTACGAGAGGGATCTGTCTTGGGCAAGAATCCCATTATTTCTACCTTAATACCTACTCAGAAAAATTTTCAAAAAAAAAAAAAAAAAAAAAAAAAAAAAAAAAAAAAAAAAACTAAGAACATTTTTTTTTCGGAAAATTAAAAAATACCCACATATAAAATTTTGTGAAAAAAAAAACTTTCCCCTCTTTATACTTCCCCCTTCGTTATACTTCCCCTCCCTTATACTTCCCCCCGTTATACCTCCCCCTCCTATATTGTTTCTTCTCTTAAAGCAGACTAGTACATAGTGCTCAATTATAGGAAACTACTAAAAGTGCAATTCGGCTCTTCTTTTGCCTAACAGCTGGACAAGCTTCACCGTGATAGAACCCTAATTAAAGAAAAATTGAAAGCGTTAGTTATAATGGGTGGCGAGGGAGAAGGTTCGAGGATCTACGAAAAGCAAACAACGTATCCCGTGGAGTGTTTGGTCAGGATCCAACAAGTGGCTCGTTTTTAATAGCGACGAACGAACATTTTTCCCGCAAAAATAAAAACTTGAAAAATTCCAACCAAGAGGTTTCATGGTTTCAACAAAAGTAAAACGTCACAAGGTTTCTAGATTAGAGGCATAAAGAATCGATTTTTATTTCCGCATCGGATCATCTTTTGTCTCATCAAAAACGAGAAAAACGCCCTCCTCAAAATCGAGGGTCATTTTCCAACCGAAGGACGCGCTGAATGGAACGTTTCAAATAGATCTGTCCTTAAGAGTTGAGGATTTTTCTAACTAATCTGAGGATTTTCAGCTTGAATGGGAAGCCCGGAATTTCGCCTTTCATGTCGATTTCCGAGTGGGCGGAATTGCTTCTGGACTCTCCCTTCGGGATATCGGTCGTTATGGCAACAGCGACCCTGCTGAGCGAGCCCACCTTTAATTACGTCGTAAAACCGATTCCAACTCTGTTTAATATAATTTTTTTATGACACGTGTTCGCTTGTTGCAGGTCATCGTACCTTAAATCGTTATTTAATACATCTCACTAAAGTGAAAAGAATTTAATTGCCTTCTTTTATTGACATTTTATCACCTACTAAAATTTATTATGATAATTTATTAATTTGATACTAAAAACTTTCCTTAAGGAGCCCTTTTCTCCTGATTTCCTTGAAAATCCTTCCTTGAAGGGTTCCTTCAAATAAAAGGAATCCTTCCGATTTACCTCACTTTTTCTCAAGTCACTGTGACCGAGTACTCCACTCAACTAAAAAAAATTTTTTTAAAAGAAAATCTGATAACCAAGTTTTGAAGCTGTGTACGTTTGTACGTGCTCTCATATCTTCTTTTTTATGTGATCTTCAGGTTCAATGGGCCCTAAAATTACCATATATATTGCTTTTCCAGCTACCTACTAACGTAGATTATTTTATAAAAAAATTTGGACCAAAAATAAATCTTTCTTCGTTAGCCAATCAGAAAATCAGAGCATCTTCTCTTACATCAGCTCATTATTCCATCATTTTACCACGGATTTCAATAAACACGTCGTAACTAACTGAAAAGTTGGCTAAAAATAGAAAAATAAATGAAAAAAAAAGGTCAAAAGTTTGCCGCGTAAAAGTATTTCTTTATGTGTTAGAATCAGATTGCCGTTAATTATGGCCGGTGAGCACGAAAGTTTTTCTTTCTAACGTGAAAAATTAGGAAATCTTTCCATTATCATTATTGAACTATTATTTTGCTTTTTAGATTTAGAACATATAAATACTTTATATTCTAATTTTTATTGCGTATGTATTCTGCAAGGAGCTTGATTTTACAAATAACCAATAATGGAGGAAGAATGACTGTGATAACGGGTATCTCACGACGATGATTGTGATAGAGGGAATAGCTCACCTGACGAGGCTTTTTAAGCCGAAACGCGTCGTGAGATACCCAGTATCACAATAACTTATTTAAGGAAGTTAAAATCATCGGAACATTTTATGCTGAAGCTCCTTTTCTTTATTTTGGCTATCCCTACGCGGCTTAGGAAGCAAATCTGACGTTTTAACGACTTTTTAGCAGACGATATCACGATTTTTAACTACTGCACAGCTGACAATCTGACATTCTAACGACTGTTCAGCAGCAGATTTAATTAGTGTTTAACATACGTACTGGCGATTTAGCAACTGTTTAGCGACGATCTGAGATTTAGATATTGTTCAGCAGACGATCTTACGTTTTAACGACTGTTTAGTTGACGATCCGACGATTTAACGACTGTTCAGCTGACAATCTGAGATTTAGATTTTGCTCAGCTGACGATCTGACGTTTTAACTACTTTTTAGCTGACGATATGACGTTTTAACGACTGTGTAGCTGACGATCTGACGTTTTAACGACTTCTTAGCAGACGATCGCCGTTTTAACAACTGTTTAGCTGACGATCTTAAGTTTTAACGACTGTTTAGCTGACGATCTGAGTAGATATTGTTCAGCTGACGATCTGACGTTTCAAAGATTGCTCAGGTGACGATTTAACGACAGCTTTGCTTACAATCTAACCTCCGGAAAAGGTCTGACTTCTAGCAATAGCGCGTTTAACAAAACTTTAGAGTCTAAAGTTTAGACAGACAGATCCCCACCATTTCTTCGAATGAAATAAAATAAAATCCTGAAATATTCTATAATTGTTTAAAAATGTTTATCGTAATTTCACAACTTGAGTAAACCCTTGGGCGCAGCGTTTGTGGTAATAAACCCCTTGGGGGGTGAGTTTACAGCTTACCCTGCGGTCTACGTAAGATTCAAAGATTATGAATAATTCCTGGTTATTATCCGAGTAAGAGGGCTTTGAAAAGACGATGAAAATTAGCGAGAGGTACTAAAACAAGTGACTCGTTCATATTTTAAACCGAATCATCCTCTTCTAAAGGATTTCAGTGGGATAAAAAGTTTAAAATACGAACTCTCCGTTAAGTCTCGTCATGATGACTTTTTGGTGGACAAAAAAAACTAGAACTATTTGAATGTATTCTGTGCTTATTAAAAGATAATTTTTTCTCCATATTTCAGTCTTTCCACACTCTTAAGTGAAATGACGCCCTTATAAAAAAAGGCCAAGTGCCGCTATAAAAACCCTATAAGATGCCGACATGATAAGGAAGAAAAAAAATTAAGGCGGACTACTACTCTTTGATAAATGATCATTTTTTTGGCTTAAAAAGTCTTGAGAGACTCCAAGAAGTTTTTCCGAAAAAGTTTTTTAAGTTTCCTGTGTACTAGTTGACTTTTATTAGATACATAGACTACTATAATCGAAGTCGACTTAATAAATTAGAGAACAATGGATTTTCGCCCGGGTACAATTGAAGGGTCCGGAACAAAAGGGATGATTAAATTGTGAATTTCGGACTTTTTTTTACCCCCAGAGGGCTTTACAATCGTTAATTTCTTAACTTTCGGTACAATTAACTCAATTAAAACTCATCCCATCGCCCCAAAAGCGGAATTGAGAACTTTTAAAGGCAGTAATTGTACGAGCTTTTAACTTTTACACTCTTTTTCCCCCAACAAGACGATTTCCGGGCCAGAAATCGTAAATTTAAGGGAGTGGAGTAATGGAAAAAAAGCTTCTTTATTTTAGGAAGAAGTTTGGGATATTCAATCCCGTATGGACTGGCTAGGGGAAAACTTCTGCAGATCATCAGCAAAGTTATCGTTAAATCGTGAGATCGCCAGCTAAACAGTCGCTTAATCGTCAGATCGTCAGCTAAACAGTCGTTAAATCATCGGATCTACAGCTAAATAGTCGTTATATCCCCAAATTGTCAGCCAAACAGTCGTTAAATCTTCAGCTAAACAGTTGTTAAAAAATTGAAAATGTGAGCTGTTTACACCCGTTCTGTGTTGCCTGGTCGGGCGAAGACCAGGTCAAATCGCCAAATCTTCTACTAAACAATCGTTAAATCTTGAGATCGTCAGCTAAACAGTCGTTAAGTCGTCAAATATTCATCTAAACAAGCGTTAAATCATCGGATCGTCAGCTTAACAGTCGTTATGTCCTCAAATTTTCAGCAAAACCGTCGTTAAATCGTCTGCTAAACAGTCATTAAAAAAGGGCAAATGCGAACTGTTCACGCCCGCTCAGTGTTGCCTGGTCGGGCAAATCGTCAAATCTTCATCTAAACAAGGGTTAAATCATCGGATCGTCAGCTAAACAGTCGTTTTATCCTCAAATTGTCAGCCAAACGGTCGTTTATGCTCAAATTTTCAGCAAAACAGTCGTTAAATCGTCTGCTAAACAGTCGTTAAAAAAGGGCAAATGCGAGCTGTTCACGCCCGCTCAGTGTTGCCTGGTCGGGCAAATCGTCAAATCTTCATCTAAACAAGGGTTAAATCATCGGATCGTCAGCTAAACAGTCGTTTTATCCTCAAATCGTCTGCTAAACAGTCGTTAAAAAAAGAAAATGCGAGCTGTTCACGCCCGCTCATTGTTGCCTGGTCGGGCACGTCGTCAAATCTTCATCTAAACCAGGGTTAAATCATCAGATCGTCAGCTAAACAGTCGTTATATCCTTAAATTGTCAATCAAACGGTCGTTATATCCTCAAATTTTCAGCAAAACAGTCGTTAAATCTTCAGCTAAACAGTCGTTAAAAAGCAAAAATGTGAGCTGTTCACCAGAGCGTGTTGCCTAGTCGGGCGAACACCAGGCCAAATCGCCAAATCTTCCGCTAAACAATCTTTAAATCGTCAAATCTTCTTCCTAAAATCGTTAAATCGTCAGATCGTCAGCTAAACAGTCGTTAAATCGTCAGATCGTCAACTAAACCGTCTTTCAATGTTTCGGTCGTCAGCAAAGGTTCGTTGAATCGTCCGGTGGTCAGGTAAACAGTCGTTACGTCGTCCGGTCGTCAACGAAACAGTCGTTAGATCCCCCAAAACACTGTAAAATGATTAATTCTCGACCAGAAGATGGATAGAAAAATGATTAAACTCCTGTACTTGGAGGAAAGTCGGTTTTGAAGGTTGGAGGTGGAAAGTTGGGAAAAGTTGTCTGGCTGATGATTCAGAATGAATTTAATGAGACAAAAGACTATCATGATAAAACGCCCATAAACGGTAAAGCAATATAGGCGATGAATTTATTACCACGAAGCATTGTTATTACAGGGAAACGGCCACCTTCAAATTTATAGCTAGTTATCGCCTCCTGCTCAACTCCCTTTTTCTTATTTTATTTAAAACCTTTTTAGATTTTTACCCAAATTCACATACACGTTCCCATATCTCGGAGGTGTTATTTATGTTGAAGGAGGCTCCCAACAAATCATGTCCGTGAGCATCGTTTTTATAAAACGCAATCCCTTCGCCCTCATGAATAGGTAAAAATGTAACGAAATATTCACATGAATCTATTTGAATTTCATATATCCCTTCTATCTTTAATTTTAAATGCGTATAAATCTTGAGTGCATAAAATATTTTCAGGATTTTTTTTCGTCATAATACTGGTTGCCTCAAAGAAGGGCCTAGGCGGCTGAAATGATTTTGGTGAACCCCAATTTCTTATTTTTAATGAATCTTAATAAATTTATATTTTTAACCTTCTAAAGAAGTTATAGTGATACCCTCGACGTCGGGTTTTTGGAGAAGGGTCTTCCAGACCCCGGAGGTTTAAACCGAATATTGATCTTTACCGATCTCAACTTTGTCTATAGTGCCGGCCGTCCGTCCGTAGAATTTTTTTTCCGGAACACTTTACGGCCACAGTTTTCAACCGATTTTCACCAGACTTTCTTTAGTCGCTGAACAAGAAACTAACAAGGGAGATTTTTGAATTTCGAAAAAATGGCGGGGATATGTCTGTTTGAAATTTAAAAAAAATCGCTGCGGCCGAACCGTTTTCTGATTTTCACCTATTACTCCTTATATTTTTTTTTTTTGGTCTAAAAACAATATCATTGTTTTAAACAATAATCATTATTTTATTAGGGAGAAATTTCATACTTCCAAGCCATTCGAGATGGACCTCTCTTGGCAAAAATCCCATTATTTCTACCTTGGCGTCCTTGACACTTAAAACATTTTCGGAAAAAAACTTGAAAAATTTGTCAAAAAAAAAGAAGGAAAATTTTTCGAAAAAAGAACTTCCTCCTCCTTTATACTTCCTCCTCCTTATACTTCCCCCTCCGTTATACTTCCCCTCTCTTATACAATACTTCCCCCTTAGTTATACTTCCCCTCTCTTATACTTTCCTCTCCGTTATGCTTCCCCTCCTTTATACTTCCCCCTCCTTTGTACTTCCCCTCCATGCTACTTCCCCTCTTTTTTACTTCCCCTCCTATATTTTTACTTCTCTTTAAGAAAGTTATCGTTGGAAGCTCTTCAATTTAGTACTTTTACATAAGTACCCAAAATGTTAATACTTCGTCGAGTTTATACTCAAAACGGCGAAAAAAAGGTATAACAGAGTTGAACGTCCTTAGCGAGGCTTGGAGGAGGAATCAATACTCGTAACCCAGCCTTCAAAGTTTCATTCATGATTATTCGTTATAGTAAACATTCGGTTGTAAGAAATTTCGGTTAACTTTTTGTATTTTACAATAATCGAAATAGAAGTAACGACAAAACTATTCATCGGATCTTTAATATTATGTTTTTGAAAGAGCTCGTCAAAAGCCACAAAATTACTAATGGTTTTTAGAAAAAATGTAGTAGTCAAAAAAAGTTTTCCATTTTCCAAAAGAAAATTTTTTCGCAAAACTGCTCCCGTAAAGAATGGCAAAATAATGAAATGAGCTTTGCAAAAAATTTTGTACTCAAATGTAGGAAACTTCCTATTAAAACTAATTCCAAAATTGCCTTTAGTTTGACATTATTTAGTAGATGACCAACAGGTTGTTGTGATTTCTGGCTCAATTATTTTATTTTGGCACGAGCCCCGAGAATTGGCGGTTTGGCAAATGAAAAGTCAACCCCCCCCCCCCCCCCCCCTCCGTTTTGAACGGTTCGACGTTTTATTTTATCCGAATTATGCGAGTTATGTTTCCTGATTACGAAAGCCTTTCCCCTCACAGAATAAAACTCTAATCAATATCACCTTGACCATATTGTAGTATAAACGACCTACTACTGAAAAAAAGTAATTTAAAATTGTTAACTCTGTGACAAAAATATGATATCTTTTGTTTGTTTTGCTTAGGCCACGGTTAAGCTGTGGATTTCGCAATTTTCATGAGATTTTCCCAAAATTTCTTTCCTTTTGTGGCTATTTTGAGAATGTTTTTCGCAGTTTTCGTTTTATCTAAGATTATGAACTATCTTTGTATGTACTTATAAACAACAGTCGTGAAATTGTCTGATCGTCGGCAAAACAGTCGTTAAATTGCCAAATCTTCTGCTGAACAATCGTTAAATCACCAAATCTTCCGCTAAACAATCGGTAAATCGTCAAATCTTATTACAATTAAAAATCGAATTAGATCGTCAGCTAAACAGTCATTAAATCACCAATCTTCTGCTAAACAATCGATAAGTCGTTTAATCTTCTTCTTAAAAATCGTTAAATCTTGAGATCGTCAGCTAAAATGTCGTTAAATAGTCAGATCTTCATCTAAACAAGCGTTAAATCATCATCGTCAGGTAAAGTCGTTATATCCTCAAATTGTCAGCAAAACAGTCGTTAAATCTTCAGCTGAGCTGTCGTTAAAAAAGGTAAAATGTGAGCGGTTCAAGCCCGACCTGTGTTGCCTGGTCGGCGAAAACCAGGCCAAAAATCTTCTGCTAAACAATCGTTAAATCGTCAATCTTCTTCTTAAAAATCGTTAAATCGTCAGATCGTCACCTAAACAGTCGTTTCACAATCTTTGCTAAACAATCGGTAAATCGTCAATCTTCTTAAAATCGTTATATCGTCAGATCGTCAGCTAAACTGTCATTAAATCACAAAATCTTCCCCTAAACATTCGTTAAATCGTCCAATCGTCTTCTTAAAAATCGTTAAATCATCAGATCATAAACAGTCGTTATACCTTCAAATTGTCAGCAAAACAGTCGTTACTTCAGCTAAACCGTCGTTAAAAAGGAAAAATGTGATCTGTTCACGCCCGTTCTGTTGCTGGGCGAAGACGTTCATTTTTTTCTAGCTTGCCTTCGATTATGGGAAGTTCCGTCGGGGTCAGCTCCAGACCAGTTCTTCCTTACAGAATGTATTGTAAACCCTTCATGGAAAATCGATCTAATTTAGTCCGGAAACCAATATTTCCTTCAGATCGGAAGTTCATGAAAAAAAAACCCTTTTTGAGGGTGAGAAGCAAGACGTCTAAATTTTTTATCTCTCCCGGGAAATGGCCGTTTCCTTCCCCAAAATGTGAAATCTTTACAAGCCAAAAAAAGAAAAACGATGTTTTTCACAATTTCTTTAAAAGATTCATCTCTTAATTTTGGTCATTTTTATGATACAAGTATTGATTGTTACCTAGTAAAATCCTTTGCGTCCTCTCCCAGCTGATCTCCCCACCATTCGACTCCCGCTCGAACTGGGTCAAAACTGGTGTAGGAAATTCAGTCCTGTCGCTACTGCCGGCCTGGCCTCATCCCGCTAAACTGAAAACGTGAGTTTTGTTTTTCTTCTACTTCCTTAATTTTTCTTAAAAGTACTATGGCCGTAGAACTTAAACTTTTTAAATGCTTAAATATAAAATTCAACTCGAAAAAATTCTTAAATTTGGCTTTTTTTTCTCTCAAAAAAATCAACAACAAAAAAAATTTTTAAGCATTAATTTATAGTAACTAAAAGAAAAAAAATTATCTATTATTCTATTTTAATGTGCATATTGCGAAATCCTCTTTTCATTGGATGGAATCTACAATCGATCAAATCAATTGCTTTAGGTCAGCGAAATAACTCAACTTTTTCAACTTTAGCAGCAGTTATTGGATTACCTCCAGGTCTTTGGTGCCGCCCGGCCGTCGTCGCCAGTTCTCCCTACTTAACGGCCGAAATGTTTTTCACCAAATTTTCACAGTGTCTTCCTTTCGTATCTTCTGATGTCTAATTTTTTTTCGCATTTACAATTTTTTTGGGCCAATTTAACAAGGATTGAGCATCCGATTTTTACTTCTGAAGATTTATCGACTCTTCAGTTCTTTCCGCGTGATATAGAAGCATTGTAAATTTAAAATGTTATGCAATTCTTTGGTTCTTTTCATTGTTTTATCACGAAATCTGGTCACGTTATTATATAAAAAAATGTAGATTTTCAAAATCTTAAAATCCCGTAGAGATTAACTCTATGCGTAATTATGCGCACAATCGAAGTGAAAGGTGAAATGGGCTTTTGAAAAAGTAGGAGGGGCCCCAATCGAAATAAATCCTTATCTTTTATTTATAAGGTGTCTTTTTTTGTTTAATAAGATATAGGGTGGGTAATGACGTGATTTGACGGAGAGTCGACGACACGCCGCCGTTAATTACAACTATGCGTAATTATTGCGCACAATCGAAGTGAAAGGTGAAAATGGGCTTTTGAAAAAGTAGGAGGGGCCCCAATCGAAAAAATCCTTATCTTTTATTTATTTATAAAGGTGTCTTTTTTTGTTTAATAATATGATAATGGTGGGTAATGACGTGATTTGACGGAGAGTCGACGACACGCCGCCGTTAATTACAACGGAAAAATTACTTCATCGCCTTTATCTCTTCCTGGTTCTTTTAATAGCCAATAAAGATACAAATCTCATAATCACAATATTTTTATTTATACGTTTTAATTTGTTTATTTATCATCGATTTTTTCTTTCTTATCTACTGAAAACATTGGGGCTGGGGGCTATAAAACACCCGTTTTATCAGATGTAAGGGCGTTTAAAATCTCTTTTACCGGGTTTTGACGATTTTTTGGTGTAGAAACACCAGTTTGACCGTGGTTTTGAGGTTTTAACACTATTTAATCGGATGTTAGAGTGTTTAACACACAATGTTTAGGGGTTTTGGATTATTTTCCTCGATTTTTTGGTGTAGAAACACCAGTTTGACCGTGGTTTTGAGGTTTTAACACGATTTAATCGGATGTTAGGGCGTTTAACACCCTATGTTTAGGTGTCTTGGGTTATTTTCCTCGAGTTTTTGGTGTAGAAACACCAGTTTTATGGGGTTTTTGAGCTGTTAACACTATTCAATTAGGTGTTGGGGCGTTTAATATCTTTTTAACATGCTTAGTTCGTTTTTTCTTGATTTTCTGGTCTCTTGAAATTAAAAAAGAAAGAAAAAAAGCTCAAGGAGTTAACAACTTCGTAAGGGAGGTTCTGTGAAAGTTTGGTAAAAATTTGGAAAAATGTGAAGGACGGACGGCCGGCATTAAAGACAACCTCATGATTGGTCAGTTTCTCAGTTCAGAAACCGTCACAAGGAGGGCGTCACAATCCTCGTCTGTTTGAAGAAGATAAAAATAAAAAGTTTCTTCTTTATTTCTCCGCACTCTATGACACTTGGGCTGAATCTATCCCCCACCCTTAATGGTTATTAAGCAATTTTTATTTAAACTTTAGATTATGGTAGACATTTTGATTGTAAAAGCTGTCACGATGGAAATGGGAACCAACATTTTTATTCACAAAACTCGAAATTTCAAGCCGTCCTTGACCAATGTAAAATCTCGTTTTAATATTAAAAAAATTTTTGTTTTAAAAATTATTTATAAAAATTTTTATCCTCAGAGGTTTTCCCAAAAACCGTACACGAGGGGTAATACAATAACCTCCTTAGAAAGCTGAAATTCCACGATAAATCAAAAATTTAATTTTTCAGCGTTTTTCGAATCTAGGAAGTGAAACTTTCTTGGGTAAACTCCAATTACGTAAAATGTCACTTCTAACGAGAGTTTAATTGAAGTTTTGACGGTTCAACCGTTTTAAAATTAAATGCTTGACCTAAAAAAATTATCGCGGTTTTAAAAAACCCGGATGTTAAGAACATCTGCAAGGAAATTGTCTCACAATTAATAAGATACAGTAGCAGATGTAGGTTTGCGCAAGAGAAACCCTTCAAAAGGACTCGGATTACGATTCATAAATTGGGTAGACAAAAGTTGCGTCCTTCGGAAAAAGGTTGGCGGCGGAAAAGAAGAAAAAATCTAGGACGGCCTTTCTCTGTTTAAAAAACTGTAACGAACCTTGGAATTCGTTACCCATCACTGTTCCCGATCAAATGGAACATGAGCTTTTTTGAATTTCTGTGATTTTTATGGCATTTCTTGTTTCAAAGACTTTTTTGAGGATGAAATACCGCGTTCCAGAAAGGAAGGTCTGAAAGATTCATATTTCTCGAACAATGTTTTTTAGAAGGAAAAAAGTTGATCTCATAATAAAATTCCCTCTTTGCGTAGGCGGGAGTAAAACTACCAGAAATCGACTGACATTTGCGGGTTTTCCCTTCGCGTTTGGCTTCTTCGAAATGAGAAAATTGTTTTTCCAAATTGGCCTCAACTCTCCCCGGTTTTGTTATTCAATCAGATTGATTTCCGAGCCCTTATTTTTAATTAAAAATGTCGTTGATGTTTCAATAAAAGGGATTGTTTTCCCCCATGTCTTTAATTTTTAAAAATTTCCCAATTGTTAGTCTCAGATAAAACGCTTCATTTATCATGTTCCAGGTGGCAAAGACAGGTGCCTTCCTAAAATTTAAAAAAAAAAAGTTTTTAAAAAAAATCGGTTGTAAAGGGCAAAGAAACCTCATTTTGAAAAAAATTGTTGGGAATTTTCTCGGTTTTTTGACAAATAAACCTTATTTTTAAAGGATTTTCAGAAAATTTCCTCGCTTTTTTGATAGAGAAACCGCGTTTTTGCAGGATTTTAGATAAATTGTCTATATTTTCTTATAAAAAAACCCCTCATTTTGGAAATATAAATGGCATTTTTACAGGATTTTTTTGTGGTTTCCAAAATTTTCAGATGGAAATCCCCGTTTTTACATAATCTTTTGAATTTTCCTCGGTTTTTCGACAGAGAAACCCTTTTTTTCCGGACTTTTCATTTATTTTTTCTCGCCAATTCACCCCTATCATTTAAGGAATAAAATAAACGAGAATTTTTATTTTTCATCGAGCAGTCCTGAATGAAATATTGCCATGTTTGTGGGGCGAAGTTGACGTATTGATATTATGTAGATAAAAAAAATTCGTGGGAGGTTTTCTCTCCTTGACCTTTTGTATATTTTTGTCAGTAGACAACATAGCGGACACCGGAGTTTTTAATTTTGGGCATCAAAAATTTAAGTTTTTAACTTCCTTAAAAATATTATTTTGATACCCTCGACGTCGGTTTTTTGGGTGTACTTCCCCCTCCGTTTTTCTTCCCCTCCCAAGTACTTCCCCATCCTTATACTTCTCCATCCTGTTATACTTCCCCCGCTCTTATACTTCCCCTCCTTAATACTTCCCGCTCCTTTAATGTTACTTCTTTGTAAGGAAGTTGTCGTTGGAAGCTCTTCAAACTAGTAGGTATGTATGTACTTTGTTTTACCAAGCTTATTTTCTGTTATGAACCTTTCGAAGGTTTTTTTTCTTCTTCATGTAAAAGATGTAATATGGTAAGTTGATCACGGATTAAAAACTCGGATTTAAAAAAAATCCGCCGCTAAAATTTCGAAATCCTTTGTCGCAGGGACTTTGTGGGCGATTTATTTGATCCTGACCCGATTACGCCCATAAAATCTATTCCGGTTTGTAAAAAAATAATCTCCTGGAAAAAAAACAATCCTGAAGACGCAAAACCCGTCGTTGACAGACTTTTCAGAATGTCGATGACAAAAACAGAAGTTTAGTAAACTGATAAAAAAGGGGGAAGGGTGAACAAAATGAAGAGAAGTGGGACTTTTTCTTGGAAATTCCCCAAAGATTTATTCATAAATTTTATAACTTTTCCAGTCAATCTGTCCATTTTCGATAGTATTCCAAATTTTTACGGAGAAGAAACCCTCTTTCTACCAGTTTTTTGATAGTTTTTCCAGCTTTTCCGACGGGGAAATCCTCATATTACCGTATTTTTGATAGTTTTCCTCATTATTCCGACAGAGAAACCCTCTTTTTATAAGATTTTTTAGTTTAAACTCCACATTATCTCACGGGGGAGTTGGAATCTTCTTCGTTGTTTCCAAACTGAAAGTTGTTGTCCTCTGTTGAAGTTAATCCACCCCTAAGAAAGCACCTAAACAGAGGCTCATTAAACCCCTCCTACCAACTCAGCCTTTTGATAACGAGAAAAACAGATTGGAGTGAAAGCTAATCCGGCGAAAAGTTCACTTGAAAACCATCTAAAAGTTGGTTCCCAGAAACTATTTTTTGTTTTTTATGTAGCAAAATTGATAAGGAAGTGATAAACTTTCAGGAAATTTAGGTGCCATACATGGAGGGTATCACAATACCTTCTATTTGAGTAACTTAATTAATCTCCATTCCACCTCGGCTCTTTTCTCCCCGTTTGCCGTGCAATTAAAGAGCTTTTCCATCGATATTCTCCCCTCATAAGCCGACGGGATTCACGGATTATTAACTGAAAACTTCGACAAATGAATATTTATGGACTTATTCTATAGTATGCAAATAACAAAGCAAAACTTTAACAAAAATGTTTGAAGAAATAAAATTGCTATGTCCATGTTAATTAATGCGTAGGTGTTTTCAAAACATTTTGTAGTAGATTGGAGTAATTGACCAAAAAAAAAAATTGAATCAGATCTTTAGCCTGAAAAATGGTTGAAACCCCAGTTTTTCACCGTTATGCTCGGCTGACTACCGACTGCGCCGAAGTGACTACCTGGATTGAAAAATGATTGCCAACTGCGTCGGGAGTCCTATCAGATAATCTCTTGGGCTCTAAGCCTATGACCAACTGCGCCGAACAAAATAAATAAACAATAGAGGTATCTAACGAGCGCAACCTCGCGAGAGGAAAAAAATTAACCCCCTAGAGGTATCTTACGAGCGCATCCTCGCGAGAGGAAAAAAATTAACCCCTAGTGGTATCCAACGAGCGCATCCGACGCTACCTCTTTCCTAGATTCCTTAGGTACAGTCAATTTTTTTCCATTTTTAATCATTCAGGCCGGGTGAAACGTGCCTATGTTTCGTTTTCCCCAAATAAATAATTTCGGCGCAGTTGGTATGCGGCGCAGTTGGTATCAGTAATGATAGCGGATTAGGGATACCCTTGGAGTCCAGGCGCAGTTGGCCTTTTTTCGGCGCAGTTGGATAAAGGCCTTAAATATGCTCAGGTCGAATGTCTTTATAAAAATAAATTCCATGTTTTAGATCAAAATAAAAGGGAAATCACGAAAACCCATAATTCTGATGATTAATAATAATAAAATCACGCAGAGGACGATTTTGAAATGCTTTCTCCGTTGTTTTTTTTTTCGTGACTCCTTTGTCTCTGTTAAGAAATATATTCATAGCCGGTATTTGTCCATTCGGTCGTGAGTAGGCCGTGGGAAATCCCGGGCGTTTACTCCCTTGTTTGCCGTTCTTTCGGGCATAGGTAGGCCAAATATTAAAATATAAAAAAAAGAGTTTTACATAATCCTAGATTTCTTGTTTCCAAATACCGGAGCAGACAGAACTAGGTCGGTAGCTTATAATCCGAAGAAGGGGGAAAAAAATCTGCTGAAAAACGAAGATCCGCGTTCATAATGATAGACTCGCCTTTATGATCTCACCATCACATTATTAAAAAAAAAAAAAGGTACTTGTTTGAAGAGCTTTCAACGAAAACTTCCTTAAAGAGAAGTAAAAATATAAGTAGGAGGGGGAAGTATAACGGAGGGGAAGTATAAGAAAAAAAAATTTTTTTCTAAAAATTTTTTAAGTTTTTTTTTGTTTTTTAAAATTTTTTTTTCGAAAATTTTTCCAAGTATCAAGGTAGAAATAATGGGATTTTTGCCCAAGGGAGGCCCCTCTCGTAACGGGTGGACGTATGAAATTTCTCCCTTCTAAAATGATAATTAATGTAGAAAATTGATGATTTTTTTACATAAAAAATTCTTAAAAAATATAAGGAGTGATTGGTGAAAATTTGTTGAAAATCGGAACAACGGTTCCGCTGCAGCGCATTTTTAAAAATTTCAAACTAACTTATCTCCGCCTTTTTTCGAAATTCAAAAATCGCAGAAGATAATTTGTTGTTCAACTATTCAGAAAGGTTGTGTTAAAAGGTGAAAATCGGTTTGAAACTGTGGCCGTAAAGTGTTTTGGAAAAAAAATGCGGACGGCCGGGCGGAACCACAGACAAAGTTGAGATCGGTTAAGATCAATATTCGATTTTCCTCTGGAAGACCCTTTCCCAAAAACCCGACGTGGAGGGTATCGCAATATCTTCTTTAAGGAAGTTAGAAAAAAAATTTTAGGCCAATTATACTGCGTTGGACCAATTTTACTGCTAATTGCATTTTTTCAGGTCAAAAACCTTTTATTTGTGCCTAGGTAATCGATTTTTTTAAAAAATTGCCTTTTTATGAAGGAAACTCTTTTTGAAAGCTATCAAGACCAGTGGCGTTTTCTTCAATTTGATTCCTTTCCAGTTGGCCGGGCGTGAATCGCCTCCCCCTCAAGGCGTTATCACGATAAACTTACTCAACCGCACAAAAGGTCCGCTAAAATGGCTCATTTGTCAGTTCGAAACGTTCGAGTCTATTGATATCGGGAAAAGTCTTGCTTCACCGATCGTCGGTCTTCACAACGGCATGTGGTGAGAGTGAGTAACAGGAGGCCAGGAGTGAAAAGGAGAACCGCGGTGGCTATGAAGAGGTAGAGGTGAAGAGTGAGCTCCTACTTTCTTCTTTTTTCCTGTCCGTCGTGCCTTTTATTTTATGAAATGTCATTTGACGCGACGGCGTCACTCATTTCAATTTTTTTTCTGTTCACTTGCAAAAGCTCCAGGTTCCCTACTGAAAATTGTCATAATTTGGCATTGGCTAGCATCATGTTTTTTCTGCAATTTCGACAAAGAATTTTCCAGAATTTCCTGGTCGAGGCGTTTTGGCGCCCTCGGTGTCTGCTGCCGGAATTCCAGACATCAGGAAGATGGCGCCATTGAAGAGATTGACTTGCAAAATTTATTACTCTCCCAAAGGTTGCGTTTTCTCATTTTTATTACGTTTCTTCCATCTGCAAGGCTCCCTCGGCTTTTCCTCTCTTCCTCCTCGCCTTTCCTTCTGGTGTCAGGGATGTAGCAGAAACATGGAGAAACGCAATATCCTTGACGAGGGCCCTCGCCCTGCAGTGGCTTATTTTAAATTTGTTTATTTTTTTCTCTCAAAGATCTTTGACCTGTGTAGTTACGTTTTTTAAAACTAAAAATCATGACCTCTTTGTTCTTTTACTTATCAGAATCGCCTTATTTTTGGTCGAAAAGATTAGCCGCGTATTCGACGTAAACGCGATAAAAGGCTTATCTCGAACTGCTTAAACGGTCTAATGAGAAACGCTAAAAAGGCGGAAGTTTCCCAGATAATGAGAACCATGACGGACCACTTAAACGAATAAAAACCGGGGCGAGATTCTGTGAACGCGATAGTTTTCAAGAGTTCGAGAGCATTTTTAAGTCTGGGAAGACCTGCGGACGTTATCAATGACAGAACTGGGGCGGTGGGCGTCGGAAGATAATTGCTCTTGAGAAATACTCCCACGTTTTAACCAAAAACAAACAGTTTAGTTAATTTTCTGTAGACAATATCATATAGGGCAGCTGTCAGGTTCCCGCGGAACGTTAATAACCGATGGTTTTTGGCCATCAAAGACCTTTTTCCAGGTTTTCAGACCATGATGACCTTAAACTGCTTCCTGGGAACAAAATGTGTTTTTCTTGTCTTCCCCTCCGCCTTTAAATAAAGGCAGGTAAGATAAGAGTAAAGCCATGAAAGAATGCTTATCAGCACACGTGTTTAGATATCCCTGCACGTGCCTACTATATGTTCTACTCTGTACTGCTGCTTTATCAGTCAAGTCTTTGTTTACTTTCTTCTTGTTTAAAAAAAGAGAATTTGAACAGACTTTATAGTGCTGACTTCGCAGAAAAAATGGACATCACAACGATGGTGAATATCATCTTTTAAGAGACATTTACGACATATAAAAAGCGTTTTTGAACATTGTAACACGAAGTCTGTAATACGATCGAGTAAGGAACGCCCTATTGTCACAAAAGAACAATGCCTTCTCTATTGTTTATTGTTGCGGGTTTAACAAGTACCATTTTGGATACAGGCGAGCCAAAAACGACGAAATTTCCGAACCGTTACGCCTTTTAAAACTTATGAATGAATATGCTAAGTTTTTTTTCTCTCTTTGTGTGAAGAAAATGAAGGATGGTAAAAATGGATCGATCCGTATCTTGGCAACAGGCGGTGGTAGAACATTCGGAAAGTGTTGGAAATGCTTCAGTTTGATCGGTTGTTCAATTAGTCGACCCTAAATTAAATTGAACCTCAATAAACTTCAACCCTGGGCGATTTTTTTATCAATCAATCAGAAAAGCTTAGCATAATTCAATTAATTTTTGGACCGTAATGACATTTTCGAGGTTGGTCATTCGCCATCATTTGATTCAGGAGGTCTAGGGTTCAAATTCCGGAGAAGTCTGCCAAACAGTCGTTAAATCGTCAGCCGAACAGTCTTAAATCGTCAGCTAAACAGTCGTTACATACATAGTCGTCAACTAAAAATAAGTTAGATCGTCAGCTAACCAGTCGCTTAATTATCGGAGCCAGCTTCAGTACTTCCTTTGCAAGCTAGTAGATTCTAAAGCTGTACCTACCAGGAAAGTGTTTAGAATGTGAGTTGAATCTTCAGCTAAACAGTGGTTAAATTGACAGTTAATTTTTGGTTCCAGCTCCATTGAGAAAGAAAGTTTAAAAACAACCATCTTTGTCAGGGCAGTAGGGTAAACAGTTATCCCCGTATGATAAGTAATAAGTCCATCGAAACTTCCTCAAAATTAAACCTAAGATGTCAGCCAAAGATATTCAGCTAAACAATCGTTAAATCGTCAGCTTAGCAGTCATTGAATTGTCAGCTAAACATTCGTTAAATTGTTAGCTAAACATACGTTAGATCGCCAGCTAACCAATCGCATAATCACCGGAGCCAGCTCCAGTACTTCCTTTGCATTCTAGTAGATTCTAAAGCTGTACCTACCAGGAAAGTCTTTAGAATGTTAGTTGAATCGTCAGCTAAACAGTTGTTAAATTGTCAGTTAACTTTTGGTCCCAGCTCCATTGAGAAAGCAAGTTCAAAACATCTTTGCTTATTCGCGAGTTTCTTGTTTGTCGACAAATATACCGAAATGTCAATTAAACCGGGGAATTATGTGTTTTCACGTTTGCGGAACCCTGTTGGGATTCTGCGGCGTTAACAAGGTGGGAGAGACGATTTTCTCTTATACGAGTTATCCAACTAGTCCCGAGACAAAAGAGGTATGAGGAAATACGAATATGGTCCCCGGGAAACATGTTCTTCATTCAGTATTCTCCTATCATTAAAAAAGCGTTTCACGTGGGAATCGATTATTGATATACGCAACGTCCATTAGCTTTCTCAATGAAAAGTTATTGTATTACATGTTAGGATTTGTTAGCCATGTCTGGGCGAAAACCTCAACCTGTGAGAAGGCAAAACGTCTGAAAGATTAGCTGACGATTTAACTTCTGATTAGCTGTCGATTTAACTGGAAACTTGCGACAAAACAAAGATGTTTTTGAACTTTCCTACTAAGTGGAGCTGGAACCAAAAATTAACTGACAATTTAACAACTGTTTAGCTGAAGATCTAACGTATAGCTGACAATTTAATGACTGTTAATCTGACGATTTACAGATTGTTTAGCTAACGATCTAACAACTGTTTAGCTGACGATGTAACGACTGTTTAGCTGACGATTTAATGACTGTTCGGCTGACGATCTAAGGATCGTTTAACTGACGTTTTAACGACTGTTTAACTTCTAACGGCCCAACTACTGTTTTGGTGACAATAATACCTTGATAATGGATCTCACCTTATCCCACGGTTTCCATAGAAACTCTCGGCTTTGACCGACGCACAGTGGGGCAAAACCGAGAAACTGCGCTTAAAACTCTTTCAACCGTCAGGATTAAATGCTAGAAGCTTGAACAGAATATAATTTCAAGGATTTTTCTCGCTGAACACGATGGTGAAGTCAGATTTTCAAAAAAGTACTCGGAAGAGGGTCAAACATTCAAAACTAGCCAAAAGATGTATGAAAGGCTATAGCGGGATAAGGGGGGCAAAGCGGCCCTTACTCCGATTTGGCCGAAAAAATTCTAAAAGATTCCTCTTTATGTGAATAAGAACTGACATAAATTTCAGATCAAAAAACCGAACGGTTTTCGAGAAAAACGGGTTTATCCTTTTATAGAAAAACCTCAATAACTCGAGAACTAATGATCCCACAGAGCTCAATTTTTTTGTAAACTGTTTAGCATCTAAAGACGAAAAAGCTTTAACAGGCAGCCAACTTTTTTATCTGGTGATTTTAATAATTCGACCACCAGGTCTCGATTTTTCACCTTAACACTTGACATACTGTCTACCGCACTGTCACTGCTCAGAGATGTGGAGATGACTGATTTAATGATAACAAAATAAAAAGAAATAAATATCAATGTTAATCCCTTTTAGGAGCATTTTATTGGCTTAGGCTTTACGTCCAACTACCTAATTTCAAGGGATCGTGTTTCCATTGATATTTACATTTTTCGAGATAAATAATCCCGTGCCCCCCTGAGAATTCGAACCCATGTACGGATTAGGATTTCTGCATTGAACGTTCATTAACTGGCTGAAAGCCACATGAGTGGGAAGAATCCGCTGACGCGCGGCGCAGAGCGTTAAGCTCGACCGACCTCGGCAGTCTCATGTTTTTCCGATATTTGCTGTCGTGGGCTCAAGGGGTGCACCTGGGTGCAGCTAATTCTTTCACAGGCTCATTCTGCAGACTATTGGTGAATATTTGGCACCATTTTCGTAGGTGCGCAAGGATGCGCAAAGAGGATACGCTCCTCTTAAGTTGAACTACTATCGAAAAACCGTGCTTTTTGATCCCAATAAAATGACTTAGGTGTCCTGACTTGAAATTAAAATTTTTTTTGTACTTCTGATATGACTACGGAGTATGAAAAAAATTACATCGTTCCAACTGTCAAGCACACGGATCAGGAATTTTCTTTTTCTAATTAGTTTTTCAAGTAAATTTTCACGATTTTGTCAGATTTACAGCTCCTGGAGCTGTGATTGGCACCCTAAAAGGCTGAAACTTGAGTAATGGCCTCTCTAGACACCTATAAATACGTAGATTGTGCTGATTTGGTAAAATAAAATACTTGAAAATTTTGAATTTTAAGCGCTTTTTCCCGATTTTGCCCCACTGTGCGACGGCGCGGAAACTGAAGAAAATTGGAAACAATTTTCATTTTGAAAAGGCTGAGAAAGAGAAAAAAAAATTCTTTTCCTTCGATCAGGTTATTAATGAACATCATTTAGATAAATGCTATTTCTATAGTTCATCCACCTCAGAACCGTCATTTTAAAGAAGCGGACAATATAATTATATAGCGTTTATATAAATTGCCAAATTATTATTTTTTTCTGGCGAATTTCCGGAACAATCAAAAAAAGATGATGCGTTAGACTTGGAAAAAAATTTTCTGTGTACTTTTCTATGGCTAAAAGGGAGTTTTGTCCATTTCTCAACGGTTGGTATCTTAGATCCTTCCGTGGGAGGAAAGCAGAAAAGATTTATCATTAAACGTATATGGGGAGCAAGAAACAGCTCACGTCTCTAAACTTTTCTAATACAATTCCAGACCGGGAAGCTGTGAGTCACGTGAGTTCGCCATATAAACACGTGTACGGCCTACTTTTTTTTTTCAAATTAAATTTATTCTAAATTAATCATTGACAATAACAATCTTTCGAAAAATAGTCGTTTCACTTTATTTATTTTTTTTTTTTTCTTATTTAACCGGTTTCATCAACTGGACGGAACCGGATTCATCCTGGAAAGGGCTTTCATATTCAAAATTTCGTACTGACGTTTCCTGGTTAAAAAAAATTAATAAAAATGCCTATTTTTAATGGTTTTTCTGGAGGAAAATCAGCGCACTCGTTAAATCGTCAGCTAAACAGTCGTTAAACCATCAGCTAAACAGTCGTTACATCGTCTCCCAAACAATTGTTATTACATACCTTGGCACTAAAAGAAATGATTTTAAACTAATTATTGAAGAAAAAACAGCTCACTCGTTAAATCGTCTGCTAATCAATCGTTAAAGTGTCAGCTAATTTGATAAGTCTTCAGTTTAGCAGGTCCATTAGCTAAACAGTAGTAAGTAATAAGTCGTAATGATTTTAAACTAATTGAAGTAAAATCAGTACACTCGTTAAATCGTCTGCTAATCAATCGTTAAAGTGTCAGCTAATTTGATAAGTCTTCAGTTTAGCAGGTCCATTAGCTAAACAGTAGTAAGTAATAAGTCGTAATGATTTTAAACTAATTGAAGTAAAATCAGTACACTCGTTAAATCGTCTGCTAATCAATCGTTAAAGTGTCAGCTAATTTGATAAGTCTTCAGTTTAGCAGGTCCATTAGCTAAACAGTAGTAAGTAATAAGTCGTAATGATTTTAAACTAATTGAAGTAAAATCAGTACACTCGTTAAATCGTCAGCTAATCAGTCGTTAAAGTGTCAGCTAATTTGATAAATCTTCTGATTATCAGGTTTCGTTAAATCGTCAGCTAAAGACTAAAAACCAAGACAAATAGTCGTTCGTATTTCATCAAAACATTCGTTAGATCGTTCGCTAAAAAGTCGTTAAATCATAGGCTAAACAGTTGTTAAACCATCAGCTAAACAGCCGTTAAACCATCAGCTAAACAGACTTTAAACCATCAGCTAAATAGTTGTTAAACCATCAGCTAAACAGTCGTTACATCGCCTTCCCAACATTTGTTATTTACCTAGGTACTCAAAAAAGATGATTTTAAACTAATTGTGGATATTTTCCCCATTGATTGCAGTGTTTTCTCTGAAGGGAAACAATAAATGTTAATCGATTTTAAAAGGTGCTTTTCCTTCAACTTTGCTTTGCCTTCCAGATATTTTTCTTCAACAACCATCACGTGCTGCAATAAATTGTTAATGTGTAGGTGCACAAAATGAAACTCAGTCACAGGGTAAATTTGAATTTTGTAGATTTTAGCCGAGTTTCATTTTGTATACCTAGTAGTTCATTTTTTCAAAATTTTGAACATTTTAGGCGTTAAAGTCCATCAAAAGTTGACCTTCTCCGCGTAAGAAGGTTATTGAAGTATAACCATTAAGAAGGTTAATTTTTAAAGGCTTGTAAATCGTAAACAGTTACAGGTATTGAAAAAATGCACTAAATAAAATCAGTTGGAAATTCAATTCTCTTTAATTTTTATTCTATTCATTTTTTCTCTAGGACGCACTGTTTTCAAATAAATTTATTTCAAAAAAAAATTATTTTCCGAAAATGGTGCATCAAATCATAGGCTAAACAGTCGTTAAACCATCAGCTAAACAGCCGTTAAACCATCAGCTAAACAGCCGTTAAACCATCAGCTAAACAGACTTTAAACCATCAGCTAAATAGTTGTTAAACCATCAGCTAAACAGTCGTTACATCGCCTTCCCAACATTTGTTATTTACCTAGGTACTCAAAAAAGATGATTTTAAACTAATTGTGGATATTTTCCCCATTGATTGCAGTGTTTTCTCTGAAGGGAAATAATAAATGTTAATCGATTTTAAAAGGTGCTTTGCCTTGTTCATTAATGCAAATTTCCCTATTGGTGTGTTTTTTCCTCCAGTACCTTTTAATTTCCCTTCCAAGCAGGTTCATTAGGGAGTATAAAAAAAACAGGAGTGTATTTCTGGAAGATTTAATCTCGTTGATGTGTATCGTTTGCCAAGGAACGTTTGGATGGAGTCCAGGCCCGGGGGTGAGACTGCAACGATGCAACTCTCAAGTTCATTAACAGAAGAAATAACAACAACAAAACCTGGGAAAGTCACGAAATTCCCGTAAGCTGGTAGTAGATCGACCGTTAAAATGTTCACGTTTGCTTGTATCGCCTCCAGGTTAGGATCGATAACCTAAGATTACATTCAGCATCTTCCATAACGCTCCATCACTCTTGTCAGTTCGTGTCAGTCAATTTATTGCTCCGCATTTACTGTAAACCTCTTTGACGAATACTCGGAAAACATGAAAAAACAATTTGTAAGCCAACCATAGAAATCATCTTTTGACAACGACTGGTTCGTTCTGATAAAAGGACGTCATCAATCAAATTTATTGCTCTCATAAAAATTACAAACTCAAATATTTGGTGATTGCGTGACTTCACAGTTCGACGAACGAAGAAGCCTCAGAAAACTTATCGTTGAGTAGCCCCTACTTAAACATCAGTTATCTCCGCTAAACCTGGAAAAAGCCAACTGGCCCAATCGTTAGTTAACAGTCGTTTAATCGTCAGCCGTTAAATTGACTAAAATTGATTGATGGATGTTTAGCGGAAATGATTTATTGTTCCAGTTGCTGTTTTTCTTTCGTTATGGATTTTTGACGTTTGAGAAAATATTTTCCTCCGGAGGTGCATTAATAACGTCTATTAAGTAAACCATTGTCAATATTTTGCTTGGTGGGACATTAAACAATAAAACGCGACCTTCATCACGCTCAAGGAAACGTTTAAAGAGTAAATAAGGGACACGATTCCATTTCTCTCTGGATTCGTTAAACCGTCGGTTAAAAGTCGTTAAACAGTGGTTAGATTGTCAGCTAAACAGTCGTTAAAGTGTCAGCTAATTTGATAAATCTTCAGATTAGCAAGTTTCGTTAGATCGTTAGCTTAAGAGTCTTTAAACCATTAGAAAAATAGTCGTTCGACCTTCATCTAAACAGTCGTTAGATCGTTCGCTAAAAAGTCGTTATATCATAGGCTAAACAGTCGTTAAACCATCAGCTAAACAACAGTCGTTAAACCATCAGCTAAACAGTCGTTAAACCATCGGCTAAACAGTCGTTAAACCATCGGCTAAACAGTCGTTAAACCATCGGCTAAACAGTCGCTTTTTCTCTTCGCTTATAAAACTATTGATAGAATTTATAATTATTCTTATCTATTTTGAATATAAATTTTGGGAGATAAGTACGTTTTTTCCTGAGGGAGTTTGAAGTTGTCCTTCAGAAGGGGTTGCGTTAGAAACTAAGCTGAGCTTAAAAGCACGGAATCCCTGGGGATTTGACTTATTCTCCAATTCTTTTTAAGTTTAACAACTTTGCTTTTATTTTATTTATATTTCTGCTTTTGAATTCCGAAGGTTGAACGTCTTGACGGATGACTGAAGCGAAACACCGCAGGCGAAGGGGAAAAAAAGAACGTGTTTACATAAAAGTTTTCTCCTGTCAATATGCAGAAGGGTGAGGATTTTCGTCCGCCTCAGAAACCCCGAGCCTGTCAATTATCTTTTCCGCCCAAGAGTTTGATTTCCACCGTTTTAACTCCCCCAGCTTTCCAGCTAAGCGAAACGTCAAACAAGAGACCCTGAAAAACCCTCAGACTATGAAAATTCCATCATAAAATATCCGCATAACTTCGCCCTGTTCCTATTTTCCGCCCATGTTTATGAGGCATAAAAAATTTCAAATTTCTTGATATCAAAGCCGATTTTGCGTCTGTTTATTTGTCCGTCTGTTTAGGGAAATAATTCTATCTTTAAAATCTTCTGACTTTTGACACGTGCTCCTGGAAGTGTCTTTATTGGATGTCTTGATTTGTTTCTGTCCCAAAAGATCTTGGACCAGTTCCAGACTCGGTTTCTTTCAAATCCTCGAAAACGTCGATCGATTCGTCGTGACGGGTATACGTGAGGACATGTCGAGGGTTGAAATTACTTAATAATTGAGTTGCCGTAATTGAAACTCGCAGGAAACCGTCTGCTATTTTCGCTCTCCACAAGTTTAATGGACGTGTAACTTAACTTTCAACATGAAAAGCCCCGGGGAAAACCACAGGTAACCACCTAAATCTTCAATTAACCAACGAAAAATTGACATTTAAACGCTGACATTTAATCGACAGTTTAGCAGACGATCTAATGGTTCTTTAGTCGAAATTTAAACGATTATTTGGTTGACATAGTGGCATGTTAAGTTAGATCTAACGGCTGTTTAGCTGACGATTTAGCTACCGCGCGGAGCGCATTACCATTTACTCCACGATTAGTCTATTTGACACCTTGAGAAAAAAAAAAAATCTTACAACTTAAAAACTTCATTAATTAGTTCAAAGTACTTCCGTCATTAAACAATTTTCTTTGAATATATTTTTTTTTTATGATTTCCTTTTGAAAAAGAAAATTTGCTGTTAGAGGAGTGCCTTGTTTTCTTCCCTCTTTGGAGATATTGTGTAAACCCTCTAACTTCTTAAGAGGGAAATGTACATGTCATAAACTTTATAAACTTCGTAAAGAATGGGGAAGAAGAAGAAAAAAGTTTTAAATTGTTATATAAAGCTTTAAAATTAGTGTCTGGAAGGAAGACTATTTTAAGAATAGAATAAATCAAAACCTGTCCTTTTCTTCTTTTTTAGATATAGGATTAGTGGATGTGGCTGTTAGATCTAACGGCTGTTTAGCTGAAGATCTAGCGATTGTTTAGCTGACGATTTAACTACTGATTGGCTGACAATTAAACTACTGTTTAGCTGACGATATTAAAGCTGTTTAGCTGAAGGTCTATCGACAGTTCAGCTGACGATATTAAAGCTGTTTAGCTGAAGGTCTATCGACAGTTTAGCTGACGATCTAATGGCTTTTTACTTGAAATTTAAACGATTCAGTTGACATTTTAACGATTGTTTAGAATGGCTAGTTAAGTTGGATCTAACGGCTGTTGGAGCTGACGATTTAACTACTGTTTGGCTGACAATTAAACTACTGTTTAGCTGACGATATTAAAGCTGTTGAGCTGAAGGTCTATCGACAGTTTAGATTACGAATTAATGGCTTTTTACTTGAAATTTAAACGATTCAGTTGACATTTTAACGATTGTTTAGAATGGCTAGTTAAGTTGGATCTAACGGCTGTTTAGCTGACGATTTAGCTACCGTTTAGCTGACATTTAAAGGCTGTTTATCTAACGATATTAATGCTATTTAGCTGAAGGTCTATCGACAGTTCAGCTGACGAATTAATGGCTTTTTACTTGAAATTTAAACGATTCAGTTGACATTTTAACGATTGTATAGAATGGCTAGTTAAGTTGGATCTAACGGCTGTTTAGCTGACGATTTAACTACTGTTTGGCTGACAATTAAACTACTGTTTAGCTGACGATATTAAAGCTGTTTAGCTGAAGGTCTATCGACAGTTTAGCTGACGAATTAATGGCTTTGTACTTGATATTTAAACGATTCAGTTGACATTTTAACGTTTAGAATGGCTAGTTAAGTTGGATCTAACGGCTGTTTAGCTGACGATTTAGCTATCGTTTAGCTGACATTTAAAGACTGTTTATCTAACGGTATTAATGCTATGCTCAAGGTCTATCGACAGTTTAGCTGACGATCTAATGGCGTTTTAGTTGAAATTTAAACGATTTAGTTGACATTTTAACGATTGCTTAGCGGACGATCGTTTAGCTGACATTTTAACGATTATTACGGCTGACGGTCTAGCCACCGATCGATATTCAGAGTAAACGACGATGTATCGGAAAGAAAAAAGTTGAGCTGTTTTAATTATTTAAACTCGCGGTTTTTTTCACAATATTTATTTTTGTTTTGTTGATAGAAGTCAAATAGAAAACGAAGGAAAATAAACACGAGAGGATTCAGTTATCAACGTGTAAACTGTCCAAGTCAACACCGCCCGCTTCGCCTATCACGTGAATAAATAATTTCAGACGTGATATTTATAGAAAAAACCCTTTTTTTTCTGTATAAATTACATTTTCATATGTGGGAGGTCGAACTGGATGGAAAAAAAATTTAAAAAAGAGAAGAACAATTCTCCCCTTTCGCCGACACGGGTCGGACGCCTACCATCAGAAAAGCCAGAAAAAAAATTCTCCCCTTTATGCGAACAAATTAAAAAAATCTTTTGTGAGAAAAAAAAATTCTTCATGAAGTGCTTGAGAGGGGTTCAATTTTTTTTTAATTTAACGAGGAAATATGAGTGCTTTCTTAAATATTATATTTTATGGGCTTTTTTTTTTTACGTCTGTGCAAATGCACTTATTTTTGGTTGGTCTTTTAACTTTTATTTTGATGTTGCAGATGACTTCACCGACTACTTCACCACAAAAGCCGAACACGGCATCTCCGGCGCGATCAACCGGGGCACCGGCTGCTGCTCCCGTCACGACCGTCGGGAAATGGCAATGGTCCGAAAGCACGATTCCGAATACAGGAGCCGCCGGCTGGACTCGAGTTTGGCGCCTCGCAAAACTCCTCATCCAAGCTCACTGCTAGGAATCTCGTACGACTCTTCTAGTCACAGAGGACCTAAAAGGACTCCTAGATTAGAGTTACGATGGTCAACAAAAATCCCTCCCATCCTTTTAAGTTGATATCCCAAGTCAAAAGGATTTTCGCCCCTCCTCCCCCAATTTTTTTGTACATATAATTTTTTTAAATTTTTTTTGTTAATATTTCGTAGTTTTAGTGCCACAATAACACCAATAAGTTTCAGTATTAACCTATAATAGGTTTCCTTATCCCATATTTATTATTAATTTTACTAGAATTTCTTATTAGTTGGAAAAAGATATAAAAAACAAGTTCAATTATGAAAAAGCAATATTGCAATTTATAATTTTTATTATTTTATTATTGTGATAGTGGGTAGTAGATGTAAAAAAAAAAATAAAAACAAAAAAGTGTGAATAGAAAAAAAACCAAATATATGTTACCACTGGTCCTCATGGAAAATAATTTATAATTTACTACACTTTAAAATGAAGTTTGTTAACATCCATTTTGTATACATGATAATAAATTGTTGTTCTAAACGTACATTTTTATTTTCATTTTATTTTTTCAAATTCAGATTTAAAAGTAGAAAAACTAAATAATAATAGTAATCTATTATTTTTGTTGTTAAGATTACAATCATATTTCACATACAATCAAAAATAATATGATTACAATTATGCCCACTATGGTTCGAACATTTGCAGTGTGGCCCACTGGATCTTTTTGAAATATTCGATTTTCACTCCATTTCAAGGGGTTCAATACTTGAAGAAAAAGGCAGAGGAAAAAAAAAATTTTTTTTTTTCAAAATACAAAAATTTAGTAAAAACTATTTAGATATTAATATTAAAATGGCGCTACAAATGATTATTGTTAAATAAGAAGGAAAAGTTTTATTGGTGTCACTTTTGTGTGGACCGATTTTCGCTGCGTAGGCGATCACACGTGCGACATAAGTTTGCTCATGGACAGAATGAAAGAGATGAGCCATCGGACCTAAAACAGAAATATGTTAAGTTTTTATTGATTTCATGGCTTGAAATAGCTTTGTTCCAACCGTTGAAACTCCTGGAGCATGCGCAGAAGGATTTGCACGACACATATGATGGATAAACGATTTGAGCGACGTCAAATTTGACGTGTAAGTCCTTCTGTGCATGCTCCAGGAGTTTCTAAGTGCGGTTGGAACAAAGCTAATATATAATTTATTTTTTATGTTGAAAGTCTAATTCGACGTCCAAATCCTTCTGCGCATTCCAGAAACTCCTAGAGCAGGCGCAGAAGGATTTGCTGGTCAGATTTGACAGACAAACGATTTGAGCGACGTCAGATTTGACGTGTAAGTCCTTCTGTGCATGCTCCAGGAGTTTGGAACTTCGGTTGGAACAAAGCTAATAAATATAATTTTTTTTGTCTCGAAAGGTACAGAATTGACAAAATGGCGTTTTCCATGTTATTTAGGTTGAGGAACCCAGACTTTTGGGGTTTTTTTATCCAAAAAACCTTTTCAGAAAATTAAAAAGTTTTTCTGCTTGATATTTTGACACACTTTTTGAGTTTTAAATGCTTTTTTCAAGCTTTTTGATAAAATACACATTAGTGTAAGATGGCTGACCTTCAGGGTCTTCAATAGCGATTATTAAAAGTTTTCTAACTTAATAAAATATCTAAATTAAACAAAAAAAGCTACTGTGGATTTTACCAATAGCATAAACAGTGACATCTCCTCCACCATGTATATTTTCATCGTTTAATATCGACCCCTGCTGATGGTACGAAAAAGCAGTTGTGTCGACACCTGAAGGATCTTCTCTGAGTACTTTTCCATCGACAGAATTGTAGTGATAATTTGCTTTTCCTGTCACTGTATATGAAAGCGTGGTAAATGGCATTCCGTCAATCATCGACCTCATGCCCAAGCCTAAAAAATTCATTAAATGTTCAAATAATTTATAAATTTTACCTAAAATGTTGTTCCCTCTTTCAGGGTAGCCGTTTATGGTTAAAGAATGTGTATGGTCGCTTGTGACTATAATGAGAGTTTCATCCATGATGTTAAGAGATTTTAAAAGTCTGATGGTAGCGTTGATGGCATCATTTAAAGCTAGTGTCTCATCAAGAGCTACTTTTGCTGTCCCATTATGATGTGCTTGATCGATAAGTCCACCTTCCACCATTAAAACGAATCCATTTTTGTTGTTATTTAAAACTTTTATGGCAGCGACTGTCATTTCTTGAAGCGAAGGTGTTCCTTCTGGCCCACTGTCTCTTTGGTAGTTTGGCGGTAAATGAGCATCAGCAAAAATTCCTATATGTTTTGAATTTTTTTCTGAAAATTTTAACTTCATTCTCACCCATGAGATAGTCAACTGATGTCAGATCGACAGATTGTAGCTCAGCGTTGTTAGAAACAAAAGAATATTTTGAGTTTTTCAATTTTTTCTCGTGGGTCCAGACTTCGGTGAGGTTTCGTCCATCTTTTCGTTTGCAGTTCCAAATGTCCTCTTTGCTCCCTCGGTTTGAATCTAAGAGCGATCGACCACCTCCCATAATGACCTGAAAAATCATTAAATGCTTTGCTTTCTGGATTGTCTTACATTTAAGCTGTTCCCAGGATAGTCTTCGACAAGCTGCCTGGCAATATCTTTACATTCACTAGGAAGCGGTGGATAGGCTGCATCGCATTCCCATTTTCGGTTGGCTGAGTGAGCGTAGATCGCTGAAGGTGTTGCATGTGTCACTCTAGTATCTGTGACGAATCCGGTCGACTTGTCGGCTTCAAGGGCCCATTCTGCAAAACTTTTTAGCTTCGCCGATTTCTCAAGACTAGCCTTGCAGTCATTTAACTCAACCGTATGATCAACTCCAACTGTTTGATAGTTATTTTTAATCCCGGTGAACAATGCAGTCGCTGTAGCTGCAGAATCTGGTACTTGCTTGTCCACTGTGTAAGTCTGAAAAAAACATTATTCCCAGTTTTAAGGATTGCACAAACCTTAAGTAAGCCTATATGCGGGAATTCTTCAAAAATCAAACGGCTTGATTCTCCTCCTTTGTAAATTCGAGAAGCGACGACTGTGTTCGGACCCATACCATCTCCAATGAACAAAATAACATTTTTGGCCAAATTTGTGTTTAAGGTGATCTTCAAACTTTTTTCCAGCTCTTCCAAAGATTTCCTGGCCCAAAAGTCCTGGTCCTCTGAAACATATTTAAAAAAATAGTATTTTTAAGTGAGGTTGGTATCCCAAAAGACCAATAGATGGTGCTCATGGTTTCTAATTTACGATTAAGCGACTAATGTAGCATTTAATGACTATTTACCCGACAATTTAACCACTGTTTATCTGAAGATGAACAACGGTTTGGGTGGCGATCTGCTCAGCTGAAGACCTGATGACAAAGCGACTGTTTAGCTAATGATTTAACGAATGCCTAGCTGAGGTGGTGCACTGGTGCTAATGATATCTAATGTTAAGAAAGACGCAATGCCATATGTTTTAAAAAACTTTTATTAGTCAATAATAATATAATGCGTTAAATTCCCATGGTTCTCTTCTGTGAGAGCATGGTTTGGGGGTGTCGAGAGCGTCCCAAAGTTCACCGCGGTTGAGGAGTCTTAAAATCTGGCAAATCCCACCGATGAGGCGCCCTTGAGCGAAAACGACTGGAACTTTTTCAAATCCCGTTTTCCTTACGAGCTCCTCACCGATTCGATTCGCTGAGTCGTCCGTGTCGAGCTCGAACGTGAAGTAGTCGATTTCGAGTCTGTCGAAAATGTCCTTGACCATCCAACTCGAGGGGCATTTCGTTTTCGAAAAAAGAAGGATTTTCTTCTCTTCGATGAGATCGTCGAGGACCAAAGTGACCTTTTTCGACTGAAAGCATCCCATCAAGTAAGCCGAGGTTTTCTGTCCGAGTCGCACGGGTTATCGTTCAACTGCCATTCGCGTTTCCTATACGAACAAGGCCGTGGCGTACCGGTCACTTCCCAAAGTTGCCCGCGGTACCAAAGCTTACGAATCTGGCACAAACCTCCGATGAGACGACCGCAGACGAAAACGATCGGAACACGACGGAATCCCGTCCTTTTTATTATCTCCTCGCCTATGATTCTATGGGGATCCTGGACGTCCAATTCGAACGAATAATAATCCACGTTCATTCTCTCGAAAATGTCTTTGACCGCGATGGACGCTGGACAACCCGTTTTTGAAATCAAAACGACTCTGTGCTGGAGAATTTCATTGAGGCCGGATCTCACTACAGCTTTCTTAGTAGGCCTGCAACCGCAACGTTTTGATTTGCAACATCCCATCAATTGCCGTGAACATTCTCAACGCTGACGATTCAATCACCCCCGTTCATGGCGGAAATTTATATCTTAAGTTTTGAATTATTATAACATGTGTTTTTTTCTTTCTGTTTATTTCTGCGACTGTATCTCTATCTAACGATTGTTTAGCTGGCTATCTAACTGCTGTTTAGCTAGCGATGTAACGACTGTTTAGCTAGCGATGTAACGACTGTATAGCTAACGTCGTAACGACTATTTAACGGCTATCTAACTGCTGTTTAGCTAGCGATGTAACGACTGTTTAGCTAGCGATGTAACGACTGTATAGCTAACGTCGTAACGACTATTTAGCTAACGATTTAACGACTCTTTAGCTAACGACGTAACGACTGTTTAGCTAACTACAAGGTGAAAGTCGAAAGGCCGAAGCTAACTACAGTTAAGGAGGTGAAAGGCGGCTTATATTAGCGTCGTATTCTTTTTGATCTGGTTCAATTAAGGGGATTCGAGGCTAAGCAAAAACTAGAACCATGTGTTTATTTTTTCAATGATACAAAGCGTCACAGTAGTCGGGTACGAAAGGAGGAGTAGGTTCTCTGCAAGGAATTTTGACGCCAGTCAAAGCCCAGAGCTCTCTATTCGTCCTCATTTCCCTCAACTCGCATATTCCACCGATGAAGACGCCCTCGATGAAAATTTGAGGAAAAATTCGTTTACCAGTAATGGCGATGACTTCGTGTTTAATCTGAGAGGCGAGGGCTTGATGGGGACTAGCGTCGAAATCGTAGGCGGCGAAGTCGACTCCGGCGCTTCTTAAAATCATTTTCGCTTCGTACGACTGAGGGCATGCGACATTCGAAAAAACGATGACGTGGTTCTTCGCTATCAAAGACATCGCTGGATATTTCTTCTCTTCGAAACTCGACCTGTGGTAGTAACGGACGTATTTTTTATTCGAAGGGCAGCACCCCATGTTAACATGTGTTAAAATGGGATGTTGCTCCGCCAAAGAAAAAACGACGCCGCTCCAACGGTTATTGAAATCGGACAAAGTAGTCTTGATAACACGCTCGTACTGCCCTTCGTGCTGCACGGTCAAAGAACTTTTCGACCGAATGATGGCCAACTACACGTTTTTCGATTTGGACACACACGACGTGAACGATCTCATCGCGTTGGAGATAATCAACAAATACGCCCGGACGACCGTCCCTTTACTTTTTATCAACGGTAACATCATCGGCGGAATCTCCGATATCAGAAGGCTCTGGTACAATAACCAATTATGGGAACTGACGGGAACGCGGGAAGATCATAGGAATAACCCATGGGAAGTTATTCAACCATAAAATTTCTATAATTTACCACCATCCTTGGCATCTAAGTCAAAATAACTTTTTACAAATATTTGCAATAAGACTAAAAGGATTTTCTTCTCCTTTTATTTTTTGTATGAAAAAACTAAAAAGAAGATAAAAAATTGGAAGATATCATGCAAAAGATTGACCTAAATTCTAATAAAAATAAGTAGACAGAAAATCTACCTAATTGTTGAAATGTCAATTTTTTCACCCATCTCTCTAGGTGGACCTTGATCGATTTTGAAACAATTAGACCAAACTAACATGACATTTTGATTGACCCAGATGGAAAATAAACCTGTCGACATTTTCAACATAACTGATGCTGATCGAGAGAACAAAAAAAAAGTTGTTTTTTTTTTCTCGCTGAAAAAATGGAGAGAATAACTCAAAATCGATTGAAAACGGAATTACTTCCCCAAAAATTTCAGGAAAAACTTCTCAAGATTGGAAAAAAAAATAGGTTGTCTACTCCAAAGAAAACCTAAGAAAACGCCTGAAAAATCTGATGAACTGAGTTTTTTGGCAAAAAATCCGCAGAGAACAAAATTGAGCAAAAAAAAGATTTTTTTTTGTCCCTAACTTGGAGGATAATGTCCCAAAATTGGTAAAAAATGGGTTTTATAGTCCAAAAAAACCTCAGAAAAAGGGGGGAAAGTCTAGTTTGAAGAGCTTCCTACGAAAACTTCCTTAAAGAGAAGTAAAATATAGGAGGGGGAAAGTATAACGGAGGGGAGGTATAAAGGAGGGTTTTTTCCCCAAAAATTATCAAAGTTTTTTCTTATAATTTTCCGAGTTATTTTTTTTTTTTTAAAGAAAGAAGAATGGGATTCAACCGATGAGCAAGAGGCCTTTCTTCCTCATCGGTTAATCCGTTCTTCTTCTTTTCTGGACTAACCCACAAGGTCATTAAGGGAGGGGAGGGGGGAAGACCCAGGCCCCGCTCTCGCCATATTGCCGTGGCGCCCTATCAGTGCCAACTCCAGAGGAGTGGCCGAAACCAATTTATCTCGGATTTTGTGGAAGAATATTTATTTGGAATTTTAACTTCCAAACAAAAATCCCTACACCCAACCCGGGATCGAACCCCGGTCTCCTATGGTGGAAGTCCAAGACTGAACCTTCCAGCCACGGAGCCGGTTGAGGAGTTATTTATTTATTTATTTTTTCAAAAAATTTTTTAAGTTTTTTTTCCGAGTTTTTTTTCGAAATTTTTTTTAAGTATCAAGGTAGAAATAACGGGATTTTTGCCCAAGAGAGGTCCCTCTCGTAAGGCGTGGAAGTATGAAATTTCACCCTACTAAAATGATAATGAATTGAACAAAAATTCGTAAAAAATATAATGAATAATTGGTGAAAATCGGACCAACGGTTCGGCCGCAGAGCAGTTTTTAAAATTTCAAACAGACATAACTCCGCCATTTTTTGGAAAATTCAATATCGCCCTCGATAACGTTTCTTGTCACCGACTAAAGAAAATTTGGTGAAAATCGGTTGAAAAACTGTGGCCGTAAAGTGTTCCGGAAAAAAATGCTAAGGACGGCCGGCCGGCACGACAGACAAAGTTGAGATCGGTACAGATGAATGATCCTCCGGGATCTGGAAGACCCTTCCTCAAAAACCCGACGTTGAGGGTATCACAATAACTTCAATAAGGAAGTTAAAAATGATTAGAGAGGTTTATCCTCAGGAACAAATCCACTAACTTCTCTTTTAGAAACTTAAAACTTTTTTTGTGCAAATTTCCTAATGGTTGCTTTTTTCTTTTTTTTTAGAACAATTGAAAACTGCACAATAAAAAAAAATGGCCAATATGACGTAAAAATAAGATTTATGTAATGTAAATTTGGGTTTTTATCTATAAAAGTAAACAGAAAATAGGATTTAAAAGCTCGAAATGTTTTTCGGTTCATAATTTTGTTTTTAAGTGAGAGTGTCAATTGAGGATGGCAGGCGAAGAGAAGAATGCTTTCTATAGGACAATCAGTACAATTTCACAGAGCAGCGTCGGACGGGCAGTGAATCTGAATTTGACTTCCGCCGCCAAAAAGTGGACGGAAGGGAGCAGAAAGGAAAACTTTCGTGGACGCAAATTTCTTCTTATCCAGTATTTAGGACTTACCGAAGGTCGCCGCCGCTGTTAGACACGTGAGGAAGACGAGGGCGTTCATGACGATCTCAACAACTTCCTCGCCGGCAATTCAACTCCGTTATGACCCTAAATGTCTCTGCCCTACTCCCGATTTTGTTCACTGTGCTGCCACCTGTCATTCCCGACAGCTAGACGCCCGTAAATCAAAGACTTAAATCCTCGTCTACTTTTTATGTAACATCTTCCTTTAGGTAGAATCAACACACACTGTAATTTTTTGTAAATACCATGGGAAAAAAAACTAGCATTAGCATTTAATTTTTGCAACTACTCCGCCTTTCTTTTGTAATTTTTGTTTAAATAAAAAGAAAAATGTAAATAATTTTGACCTCACTGATTAGATATGACAATTTAACAATACCTAACTTGGTAAGTTCTATTCTCATTTTATTATTGCAGGTAGATTTTTAAAAATTTATTCATACTGTTTGCGCTTTTAGTCGAGTTCTGCTTTTGCTCGCAACCTTCCAAATCCAATTTTAATATATATATTACATATATCATCCAATTTTAATAAAATGTAATCCATCTCAACATTTAATATAACTGCACCTTGACCTGACATTAAATTCATAAAAATTATAGAAATATCTCTTAACCATCATCATCATCATCAACAATGTCGATGTTGAATCGTTCTAGGAACAGCTGGGTGCAATAGAGTCGATAAAGTTTATTGAAAAGATTTTTTTAATGGGCATACAAAAAATGACCCGGAATCTGACATATCATGCCCCCTGTTTTATAGTTTCATTTCTGTGCGGGCCGATTCTCGCTGCGTAGGCTATCACTCTTGCTACGTAGTTTTGCTCGTGGACAGAATGAAAGAGATGAGCCATCGGACCTAAAAGTACAAATGAAATCTAGCAAATAGCAATGTTGGTCTCTGCACAAGTTTGCTATTGCTGATAGCACAACATTGCTATTTGCAAGATGATGAATACCACTTCAACACCATCGACAAGAAGGCAAATGAAATATGGTGAAACATCTAGCAAATAGCAATGTTGGTCCCTCCACAAGTTTGCTATTACTCCACAACATTGCTATTTGCAAGATGATGAATGCCACACCATCGTCAATAAGGCAAATGAAATATGGTGAAACTGAGGCTCCTTTTTATAAATGCTTCTGAAGAACTACGCAGACAACCAAAACCTTGCCAAGTTAAGGAATGGTTCAAGGTATCCTTTTGTTTATAAGAAAAGAGATTTTTTAGGAACCCCCTTATGAAATTTCGCAATGATGGTTACCTATGGCATATACCGTGACGTCGCCTCCACTATGTGTATTTTGATCACTTAATATCGACCCCTGCTGATGACAAAAAGCGGTTGTGTCGACACCCGATGGGTCTTCTCTGACGACTTTTCCATCATCACAACTGTAGTGATAATTGGCTTTCCAGTCACCGTATACGATAGCGTCGTATATGGCATACCATTAGCCTTCGACCTCCCAGCAATGCCTTCAAAAAATACCTTACAAAGCATCCAAGGAATAATTTTTTACCTAAAATGTCGTTTCCTCTATCGGGATAGCCGTTTATGGATAAAGAATGTGTATGAACGCCTGTAACTATGATGAGAGTTTCATCCATTTTATTAAGAGATTTTAAAAGATTGATTGTAGCATTGACGGCATCATTCAATGCTAGTGTCTCATCAAGAGCTACTTTTGCTGTCCCATTATGATGTGCTAGATCAAGAAGCCCTCCTTCCACCAATAAAACGAATCCGTTTTGTTGTTATTTAGAACTTTTATAGCAGCGACTGCCATTTCTTGAAGCGAAGGTGCTCCATCTGGTCCACTGTCTCTTTGGTAGTTTGGCGGTAAATGATTCTCAGCGAAATTCCTGTAAATCAAGCATAATTTCTGAGCTGAAATGTAACGCTTACCCATGAGATAGTCAACCGAAGTGAGGTTGACAGATCGCAGTCCTGCATTGCTGGAAACAAATGCGTATTTTGAGTTTTTCAATTTTTCTCTCTGGTCCAGACTTCTGTCAGATTTCGTCCGTCCTTTCGTTTGCAGTTCCAAACGTCTTTGCTGCCTCGGTTCGGATATAAAACTGATCGACCACCCCCCATTATGACCTGAAAAAATATCATTTTTGTCTTCTGTTTTTAATAAGGGGGTTGCCGGTTGAAGAACCTGATTGCCTCTCTCCTTACCATTTGAGCTGCCACAAATTATCTTACGTTTAAGCTGTTCCCAGGGTAGTCTTCCACAAGTTGCCTTGCGATATCTTTACATTCTTTTGGAAGCGGCGGATACTCAGGATCGCAGGGGGCATCGCTTTCCCACACTCTGTTTGCCGAGTGAGCGTAGATCGCCGAAGTTATCGCAAATGTCACTCGAGTATCAGTCACGAATCCAGTCGATTTGCCGGCTTCGAGGGCCCAACCGGCGAAACTTTTTAGCCTCGCTGATTTCTCAAGACTCGCTTTGCAGTCATTTAATTTAACCGAACTGTCAACTCCGACTGTTTGAGCGTTGTTTTTAATTCCGGTGAACAAAGCTGTAGCTGGCGCTGCAGAACCTGGTACTTGTTTGTCCACCGAATATATCTTTAAAAAAACCACATAAATTCAGACTTTTGAATAACAAACCTTAAGTAAGCCTATATGAGGGAATTCTTCAAAAATCAAATGACTTGATTCTCCTCCTTTGTAAATTCGAGAAGCGACGATCGTGTTGGGACCCATCCCGTCACCGACGAACAAAATAACATTTTTGGCCAAATTTGTGTTTAAGGTGATCTTCAAACTTTTTTCCAGCTCTTCCAAAGATTTCCTGGCCCAAAAGTCCTGGTCCTCTGAAACAAATAAAAAAAAAAATAGTATTTTTAAGTGAGGTTGGTATCCCAAATGACCAATAGATGGTGCTCATGGTGTCTAATTTACGATTAAGCGACTAATGACGGTTTACCTGACAATTTAACCACTGTTTATCTGAAGATGAACAACGGTTTGGGTGGCGACCCAAAGACTGCTTAGCTGAAGACCTGACGACAAAGCGACTGTTTAGCTAATTATTTGCCTAGCTGAGGTTAAGCTTCTGCTCAGCTAAAGCTTGATGACTGTTTAGCATATGTTGGTACCCTGAATGAACAATTGAAGGTGCTAATGCTAATATCAAGAAGACGAAGATAATGCCATAAGTGCCATCCAAAGATTTCCTGGACCAAAAATCCTGGTCCTCTGAAGCAAATCAACTTTCGTGCAATACAATAACTTCTCTTTGAGAAAGTTCAGTTGGGTATTTCTTTTGTCTTTGCCGTTTGAATTGTGGACTCACCAAGAGTGGCGGCCGCTGAAAGACACGCGAGGACGACGATAGTTCATGATGATCTTTTATACCTATTTTCTAATTCCAGGCCTTTTTTCTTTAGTAATAATTACTAGGCCACTTAAATTATGTAAAATAATTCCTAATTGATTAGATATGAAAAAAGCAATAACTTGGTAACTTAATTGTCAATTATATTGAACTAAGGCCACTCCTTTTGGCAAGGGCACAACGGCATGACTGCAGAATTGGTAGGCCCCTGCTATCTTCAGATCCAGCAAGATATTCAAATGTCTTCTTTTCGAGTAGATAATGAAGTTAAGATTATTTTAAATAAATGCAAGAGGGTGAAAAATGAAGTGGATTAAAATGCATTTCCTTAATGTAAAAATGGAGTTGTAAAGATGAAAAAAAAAAGGAGATTGTGTGATCGGGATGTAGAGTGGAAAGATGGTGGGGAAGAAGGGAGT